>JABWTJ010000320.1:97500-105000 GCA_016801875.1 Solanum sitiens | reverse complement strand
CACACACATGAATGATGATCTAGTTAATAGAGGGGCCTTGAGAGGTGTGCTCAAGAATGCTATAAGACTAGATAGGTGCTTGAATATGCTATAGGCATATGAGGAATGATTATCCTAAGATTATGTTTTATAAATAAACGTAATGAGGGCTTTTCAATAAAGGGAACTTAACTTAGCACCGAACGAACTTGACAACGGGAGGTGATGACTTATCCATAGAAGTAAAGATTCATCCTAAAGTTGCCCATGTGATGTTAACTCCCTTGTTTATGGGATATGTCATCTAAGGGATTCCCATAAGGAGCGGCCCACTTTACCAAATGGTATGAATAGGGATATCTACCTCTTAGTTCTTGAACTATGTTGCCACCATAGGATACTAGCTAGAGGATTCTACCTCGATAGCTATATTTATATTGGTTCTACTTTGGACGGTAGACCACCTTCCATCGGTGTAAGGTTTGATGACACCGGATTCCATGTTTAGCACCCATGGTCTATGTCGGTTAAGGTTATGATTTCCCTAAATTTAAAATGGACAATAGAAGTAATTGAATAGGATCCTTACTAGGAGGACTTAAGGTAAGTTACTAAGAATAGGTGGAAGTAATGAACCCATCTAGACATTGCACAAGTGACTCCTCAGGAAGTCTTAGGAAGGTACCTTAATAGATATGATTATGTATACAGTGTCCTTTATGTATGATATTGTAGTCTTGGTTGACTATGATTATATTGTACTATACTTTTATGATGGCATGTGTTGTCTTGTGTAGATGCTATGTATGGTATTCTCTTATGTTCCTAAGGTGATGCATTGCACCAAGTGTCCCTAAAGGGTTACTTAGTAAGCAAATGAATTCAAAGAAAGAGTTAATTTTAAGGAGAGTGAGTTCACTGTAAAGTGACCTCTATTTGTACTTAAATTCTATATGTGCTTTTCTATGATGTTTGACCTTTGATTGTGTTTCTATGAAGTATGTGGATGATATAAATGCTATTGATAAAGGTTTTATGATGATTTACTCAAAATGGCATGAAGTATGATTTCAAAGGAAATGTCCCTTTTAAATGCATGTTTTTGCATGGTTGTCATACTTAGTACATTCTTGTGCTAATCCCATTCTTCTATACTTTTTACACAAAGTGTAGGTTATGGAATGCTTAAAGGAGATCTATGATTGAGGATTTTGATAGGTGATTTCCCAAGCTCAAGGAAAGGAATCCTTAAGTTCAAGGATGTCCTACTAATGTCTTTAATGTAAAGTCTTTAAATATTGTATAGTTATGTAAGGTGTCGTATGGGCCGTGTCCCTAATGTACTCTAATGTTATTGAGTCTAAGATGGCTAAGAGGCTTAGAGTCTAAATATGTATTATGACTTATGTTTTATATATATATGATGTGATGTTTCTAGAATATGATGTGCTATAAAAAGTTTTAAATTTTCCGCTAAATTTACTATGTCAATGCAATGAATGATATGAGAGGCTTGTCTTAGACCTACATGAGGTCGACGACGCCGGTTACAATCCAAGATTGTACCCTATCTTCTAAGGTATGCTTTTGGGTTGTGACAAACTTGGTATCAGAGCATGAGGTTTATGTAGCGGTTTTAGGTTCTAAAAGTCTCATATTGCCACGTCTAGTAGAGTCTCATAGCATTGGTGGTGAGTTGCGATACATCAAATGGTACGAGAGGCTATAGGACGATAGAGTTTCCCTTCTTCATCATTCTCATATCGTGCCATAGAACTTAATTCTATAAGATCTCTCTCTTATGTTTTCTTGTCCGGTAGTCTTTTAGATGTGATTGCTTGGATGAGGTTGCTCAATGCTTGAGGGACAAAAGGTGAGTTTAAAATGCTTATCTTGTGTTATGGTTTGAATGAGTATGTGTGAAGGTGACACTTGTCCTTATTTGATGATGTATATACTAACTAAGGCGACTTGAAGGGTTAACTAGACTTAGGTAGGGGTATGGGACTCTACCTATGTCTTGCACTAGTTTGCCTTGATGGAGACCTTAGGAGGTTAATACTATGTATGTGTATGATGATAGATGTGAGTGTCCTTATGTGATGATCTATATGCTTATAAACATGTAAATAGCCTAGTGTGCTGAAGATATGGAGTTATCCATGCATGAAGGTTATAGATGAGTAGAGTATGGTGCTAATTGTATTTCTTGTTGGGTTACTTGTTTCAGTGAAGTTATGGAGCTTTACTTGATCATTGCACGTGTTAACTTTATGGGGTTTATTACTGGTTATCTTACCTTACTATGTATGAAATATCTCTTATTTGATGATGTGATGCCAATTATGGCAATATATGAAGTCTTTGTGAAATAGCAAGTGATGTCGAATGATGTATGTCATGATATAGTTGAAGCATGCTAGAAGTTATGGTGGTTAAAGTGAATTCTCTTAGATTGTTGTATTCCTATATGGTTTTGTATGATGGTAGCCAAATATTAGGATTTGAACTTGGATTGTTTAATAACTACTTATGGAGGTATGCTATCCTATGAGGTATGTGATTAAAAATGTGCATTGTTTTCCTTTGTATATAAGTGGTACTTAATGAGTTGCTAGTATAAATTGGAGTCTTTTGTAGAGACTTGAGTTGTAAATATAGTATGCATGCTTATGAAGAATGAGTTGGTAAAGCTTGGTATCTTATAATTCCATACTTGTTACATTAAATGTCTAAATGTTGCACTTTTGGGTATTTGGAAGCATGCTCGTTGTAAAGACTAGGCAACTTATTGTATCCTGTTTGGAGAACCTACTAAATTGTCATTTGATTGAATGTTGTTGAAATATGTGTAGAATTTATGAATATGAATATGATAAGTAATGTGGAAAAGAATTTTTGCTATTTAGATTGAAACATGAGAATCTTATGACATGATGAGTCGTAGATTGGTTTCTAACTTCTTGTTATGTTATGAACTTCCTTGTTGTTTTCCACTAATGATGTATGATCTTAGTGTCTATTGCATTGTAGAAAGACCTTATGTGAATTGAATAGTATGATCAAAAATGATGGTTGAGAATGTTTTGCCTAAAATGATAAGGTTTAGAATGTCTCAGTGTTGCTAAATTGAATTAATGAAATTCCCTCTAAAGTAGTAATCACTTTAAGTGATGAATATGAAGGTTGTGTATTTGAGATCCTCTATATGTTGGGTTAAGTTGCTCTTAGTTGGGTTTACCCTAAGTGGGGGATGGTGTTTGAGTAGTGAGATTGTAGAAATTGTCTACATTGTTCTTCTATTCTTACTTGAATGGGAAAATATGAATTCTTAGTATGCTTGTTCATGAAAATAGTCTTGCATAAAGTGTGAATGGCATGATCTTTATATGATTGGTATGAATTGATTGACATCATCTTAGAGACATGGTGAATTTTCCAAGGAGCATGAAAAGAAAATTTTGATAAAATCCATGTTTTCTCTTTTTGACTTGCATTTTAATATGCTAATTATGAAGTTGACTTCATGAGGTAAGACAAGGAACTTGGTAATAGTCATTTGTAGGTTAAATTGCTTAGCCTTGTAATGGGAGTTGAGTCTCTTTTACAATGCAATATCTCGACTCTCTTGAAAATTTAGTGATTTGATGATTTGTAATGCAAAAATTGTAGGCTCATTCTTGAAAGGTGAAAGCATGCTTAACTAAGTGTCCCTGTATGTGCCTATAATTTGTGTTATTTTTCCAAAATGAGGCTTACTATAAGGGTGAGTATTATGTTAAGAAAATAAATTGTGGAATGACTTCCTATTTTGTTGTGATGTACTTGGTGTGATTTTCCATTTAGATTCCACTAGGGAGAAAACTATATGCATATCTTTGATTGAAAGTTGAGATTTCTCATTTTTAAAGAAATTGATCTTGTACTTTGCTAAGGTGTGAACTGATGATGCATGTAATGTGTTGGGGAGCAAGGTATTCCTCCATGTACACCACTAAGCATGGTATGATTGAGTATGACCTTCATGGTACTAGGTCTAACTAATGAAGATCTTTGTGATTTAACTAACTCAAGCTTATATGCATTGAAGTATGAGTGCCTAACTAACTTTGAGTATGAGTTATGATCTGCCTATTAGTAGCTTTTCAAGGTTTTTCTTATAATTAATTAAGGCGTAATGATCTTGTTATGATTAGGATAAGGATGTTCTCCCATGAACATGAAAAAGAACTTTTGTGTTTGATGCATTAAAGAGTGAGTGAGTAATGGTTTTGCTTGCTTGTGTGCATCGAGTGCTAAAATGATTTGATGGTATTTTAAATGTTATTAACTGTACTTATGTGCATTGAAGTCCTTGATGTGATTAAAGAGTCCTAAGTGTCATTCGAGGACGAATGTTCCCAAGAGGGGGATATTGTAAGACCTCGAAAATGAGATAATGTGTCTAGAGCCTAACATGTTCGTATTAATGTTATATGGTCCTAAAATCCCTTATTATGTTATATATAGTCAGTGTGCAAAGTTTGAAGTGATTTGGAAGTCGGACGTCAAGGGACGTCCAAGACGTTCGACGAATAGTCGCTTATGTTCCTCATGTGTGTATGCATGCTTAAATTGTATGAACTGAGTCTCATAAGTCTTGAAATGGTTTTAAATGATGTTTAATCCTATTGTATGAATTTTCGTGAAGTTTGGAGGTCAAACGCCCAAGAACGTCTAAGGCGTTCGAAAGATAGCCCCTAAGACGTTCATCGTATGTCATGTTGGGGTCAAGGCTGTTTTGACGTCTTGTATGTGTTTGTTTTGGATGAAACTTATGTGGAAGGTCTATAACATGTTAAGGTTTTTAATCACGTTGGAAACGTCCGGGTACGACTTCTAAAGGGCCCCACAAGAGGCCCCCAAGAAGGACCCCAAAGCTACCTAGACACTGCCTGGGCAGTGTCCCTTGACGGACCCAACGACGGATCGTTGGTACCCCAACGGCCCGTCGAGCAGGTCTCATCGAAGGTTACTTGCCTTGGGCATGTATTGAGCCAAGAATTTAGCTAAGTCATGGGCGACGGAGGGCATGACGCCCCGTCATGCCCATGACGCCCCATCGAGGCCCACGTCGCGAGTGCCTGCAGGTTTGGCTGCCTGCGTGCTGCCACTTAAAGGGGTGAATGGGAAATTCACCACACGTCCTAACCTGACTATAATAGGTTTATTTAGTTAATTTTAGGTGTATATAAGTCTTTAAAAACGTGATCAACCCATTCCCAAAATCCTCTCACATGTTTTAAGCCTTTCCCTCCAAAAATGTTCTCTCTAAAACCACCATTGTTGGTGAAGCTCAAGAGCTGCTTGGAGATGGATTTTATATGGATTAATCATGAAGTCTTAGAGGTTTTTAACTAGACAAAGGTATGGTGATCTTCATCTCTAGTTATCTTTTCATCTAGAGAGCCATTCTCAATGTTTTTCAAAGAAATCTTATGATCAAGTTTCCAATCTTCCAATCTAGCCTTGGGTTCTTTCTCAAAACGTTTTTAATGGTTAAATCATGATGAATTGAATTTAATACAGTGATTTGAATGTGATTTTACTCCAATTGCATGATGAACCCATGTTCCTTCCAATATTGGTTTACCTTTTGCATAGGCTTTGTGATTATGGCTTGTTCTTGATGAATTGGTGATTCTCATACGTTGAATTGCTTGTGTTTATTGTTAATTACATTAATTGATGATAATCGGTCCATGATGATAAATATATGTAGTTTTGAGCATGAATAGCCTATGTTTCTACATGTTGTCTTGAAGTCGATTGTGAGATTGGTTGGGTATACTCTTGATTTTGTATGAACTGCTGTAGCTACTGTTTTAGGGTGATATAATGGATGAATTTTGTAGGTATAAATCCTTAATGTACAAATTAATAAGGGCTTGCATGAATTGATATAGATTCCTTTAGGCTATGAAGTCAAGAGGCTAAGTATGTGATGTATCTTGTATTATGATTAGATGAAGCATGATTTAGTCTTGATTTCTTGTCTAATTAGCTACTGAATAATGAGTATATTATTGATGAAATATGAATGATGATCAAAGACTTAGATAGTTCTTAGTATTTGTAAAGTCTTCTATACTCTAGCAAATTGATAAGCCTAAATGCCTTTGTTGTAACCCTAATCTTGAGAGTATGTAATCATGATTTCAATATGGTTAAATGTAGGTTTGGCTACTGCCTTAGACTCATATATGTATGAACTATGATCTAAAATCAATGTAAGGGAAGTTAGCTAATGATCTATGTTATCCTACTTTCCTAGTATGTTGATATGTTGTATTATGTTATGGTATGATCATGTAGTGACTTGTACATGGTTTCTTATATGTTTAAAGTACGTTTAGCTACTGCCATATATGTGACTTATTGATGAATAAGGTGTATTGATCAATGATGATCAAAGGGTGAGAAATTGGTAAGAATGCTTAATTCCTTTACTCTTCTACTTCTCTATTCCTTATAGTCATGTTGATGAAGCCTTATATGGCATTGTGTGGTATGGTCCACTTATGGTGGCGGTATTTACTTTATTGTCATTATATATGTGTTGACCACAGCCTTGAAGGCATATTGATGAACTTATGAACATGTGCTTAAGATGATACTATGAGAAGATTATGCTTACTTTCCTATTCTAGTTGTGGATTAGGTTGTGTGGCTATTTCATGAGCATGTGTATAACCATGTTAGGTTAAAGTATAGGTGCTGCCATTAATGTGTTAAGATGGTAATAACCCCTTACCTATGTACTCCTTATATGAAAGTGTAAATAGCTAAAGTTAGGAGTCTTGATTATAAGGTATATATATTGTTTTGTCTCCTATGCTATTATGTGTTGTGTGCTATGTGTTTTGAAGTGTAATGTGGTCTAATAGGGTGGCTGATTCAAGAAGTTATCGATAGCCATTATGTGATCATGTTGGTCAATATACGCACACTCTCACTTACATGCATATTACAAGTAGTATAAGTCATAGTGTCTAAATGAAAGGTAGTTCTCATATTCACTAGTGTCTACTACTATGCATATTAAGGTGATGTTTATGAAAATATGATTTGTATTCCCTTACTAGGATGACTTGATAGGTGTACTAGTATGGACAAGGGTATGGAACCTTGTCTATGCATTGCACATGTGTATCTTGATAGGATAGTTCCTAGGTTTGTTTCTTAGGTATATGAAGGATGTATATATGAACATGTTATGAATATGATGTATATGATATGATGAGGTATGAATCTGTAAGTATGAACATGTGTGACTTAATGTGTTATGTGAAAGGTATGCTCACATCTATGTATACACTCACACACATGAATGATGATCTAGTTAATAGATGGGCCTTGAGAGGGGTGCTCAAGAATGCTATAAGACTAGATAGGTGCTTGAATATTCTATAAGCATATGAGGAATGATTATCCTAAGCTTATGTCTTATAAATAAATGTAATGAAGGCTTTTCAATAAAGG
>JABWTJ010000320.1:75000-90000 GCA_016801875.1 Solanum sitiens | reverse complement strand
TCGCCGACGTGTTTTTGTAAACGCCCAACGGCGTAGAACGGACAAGCCATGCATGCCATCAAGTGCCCACGCAGCACGCCTACTAAGCCCACAGTACGCCCGTGACGTCCACCTGCCTTCGCCTCACTCGCCCCGCTGACACTGCCGGCGTGTTTTTGTAAACGCCCAACTGCGTAGCACGGACAGGCCATGCATGCCATCAAGCCCCACGCAGCACGCCTACTAAGCCCATGGGACGCCTATGCCGTCCGCCTGCCTGCGCCTCACTCTACCTCCAACACCTCTACCCCCCTTATATATGCTTAAAAAGGTTTTACCCATGTGACAGGAGTAGACACATATTTTCTACAGAATCATAATGGAAATGTACAACCCAAATATGCACGTTCTAAGGTACAAACACACATTATCTTTCACAAATGACTTTTATATATAAAAAAAGTATTTTTCAACAATTATTTTTAAGTTTTATTTTTTTTCAATATTTCCGAAAAATTAGTAATAAATTAATAACAAATAGGAAAAATATCAAAAAAATATGAAATCAACGCAGAAAATTCACAAATTAATATAGTAACCTTAAAATAAAAAATTTAGTACATTTTAATTTTTAAAACGAGATGTAAAAATAATAAACCATAAAAATAAATTATAAAATAATGATTAAATGTCGGAAAAATACGGAAATGCTGGAAAACACTTCTAAACTTGTCAAAGTAATGATAGGCTACATATTTGCACAAATAAAAGATGTTTCAATATCGTACGAACCATAAAAGTAATGAACAGTGATATGAACGAGCAACGTGAGGCAGAAACGTTGAGAATAGATAATAGAAAGTAGATGAATATGTTTATTATGCATGAAGGTTGTTTCAAATTCCTTTGATTTATGTACGACAGGAAAATCCACATGTTTCGACTAGAGCTCGAACAATGTCGCGCAAGCCACGACCGATGCGGGCAAGCCACGGCCGACCGTCGTGTGCAGGCACGTCCGATGACGGCCGACCGTGTGTGATGTCCAAGGGCTATGATGGCATGAAACGCCCGACAATGGTCCGACTGTTTGGTGCCCAAGGGCGATGATGGCATGCCACGCCAGACGTTGTTCGATCGTGCGTGCAATCCAAGGGCGATGATGGCATGCCACTCTTGACGTCGTCCGACCATGCGTGCTGTCCAAGGGCGATGATGGCATGCCACGCCCAACGTCGTTTGACCGTGTGTGCTCCCCAAGGGCGATGATGGCATGCCACGTACGACGTCGTCCGACCGTGTGTGCTGCCCAAGGGCGATGATGGCATGCCACACCTAACGTCGTCCGACCGTGTCACCTAGTCCAAAGGCGATGATGGCATGCATCGCCCGACATCGTCCTACTGCGTCAAGTAGTCCAAAGGCATTGATGGCATGCCACGCCCGATGTCGTCTGACCGTGCGTGCTGACCAAGGGCGATGATGGCATGCCACGCCCGATGTCGTTCGATCGTGCGTGCAGTCCAAGGGCGATGATGGCATGCCATGCCCGACGTCGTCCGACCGTATGTGCTGCCCAAGGGCCATGATGGCATGCCACGCCCGACGTCGTCTGACCATGCATGTGGTCCAAGGGCAAGGATGGCATGCAACGCCCGACGTCGTTCGACCGTGTGCTGTCAAAGGGCCATGATGGTATGCTACGCCTGATGTCGTTCGACCGTGTGGTGTCCAAGGGCGATGATGGCATGCCACGCTAGACATCGTACGATCGTGCGTGCAGTCCAAGGGCGATGATGGCATGCAACGCCCGACGTCGTCCTACTGTGTGTGCTGTCAAAGGGCCATGATTGCATGCGACGCCCGACATCGTCAAACCGTGTGTGCTGCACAAGGGCGATGATGGCATGCCACGCCTGACGTCGTACGACCATGCGGGCAGTCCTAGGGCGATGATGGCATGCCACGCCTGACGTCGTCCGACCGTGCGGGCAGTCCCAGGGCGATGATGGCATGCCACGCCTGACGTCGTACGATCGTGCATGCTGTCCAAGGGCGATGATGGCATGCCACACCTAACATCGTCTTACCGTGTGTGCTACCCAAGGGCGATGATGGCATGCCACGCCCGACGTTGTCTGACCGTGTGTGCTGCCCAAGGGCGATGATGGCATGCCACGCCCGATGTCGTTCGACCGTGTCACCTAGTCCAAAGGGGATGATGGCATGCCACGTCCGATGTCGTCCGACCGTGTCAACTAGTCCAAAGGCGATGATGGCATGCCACGCCCGACGTCGTTCGACCGTGCATGCAGTCCAAGGGCGATGATGGCATTCCACGCTCGACAACGTCCGACCGTATGTGCTGTCAAAGGGACATGATGGCATTCCACGCCCGACGTCGTCCGACCGTGTGTGTTGTCCAAGCCCCATGATGGCATGCCACGCCCGACGTCATCCGACCGTGCGTGCAGTCCAAGGACGATGATGGCATGCAATGCCCGACGTTGTCCGACCGTGTGTGCTGTCAAAGGTCCATGATGGCATGCCACGCCCGATGCCGTCCGACTGTGTGGTGCCCAAGGGCGATAATGGCATAACACGCCAGACGTTGGTCGATCGTGCGTGCAGTCCAAAGCGATGATGGCATGCCACGCTTGACGTCGTCCGACCGTGCGTGCTGTCCAAGGGCGATGATGGCATGCCACGCCCAACGTAGTTTGACCGTGTGTGCTCCCCAAGGGCGATGATGGCATGCCACGCACGACGTCGTCCGACCGTGTGTGCTGCCCAAGGGCGATCATGGCATGCCACGCACGACGTCGTCCAACCGTGTCACCTAGTCTATAGGCGATGATGGCATGCATCGCCCGACGTCGTCCTACTGTGTCAAGTAGTCCAAAAGCATTGATGGCATGCCATGCCCGACGTCGTCCGACCGTGCGTGATGACCAAGGGCGATGATGGCATGCCACGCCCGACATCGTTCGATCGTGCGTGCAGTCCAAGGGTGATGATGGCATGCCACGCCCGACGTCGTACGACCGTGTGTGCTTCCCAAGGGCCATGATGGCATGCCACGCCCGATGTCGTCTGACCGTGCGTGTGGTCCAAGGGCGAGGATGGCATGCAACGCCCGACGTCGTTCAACCGTGTGTTGTCAAAGGGCCATGATAGTATGCTACGCCTGATGTCGTTCGACCGTGTGGTGTACAAGGGCGATGATGGCATGCCACGCCAGACGTCGTCCGATCGTGCGTGCAGTCCAAGGGCGATGATGGCATGCAATGCCCGACGTCGTCCTACTGTGTGTGCTGTCAAAGGGCCATGATAGCATGCGACGCCCGACATCGTCCAACCGTGTGTGCTGCCAAAGGGCGATGATGGCATGCCACGCCTGACGTCGTACGACCATACGGGCAGTCCTAGGGCGATGATGGCATACCATGCCTGACGTCGTCCGACTGTGCGGGCAGTCCTAGGGCAATGATGGCATGCCACGCCTGACGTCGTTCGATCGTGCATGTTGTCCAAGGGTGATGATGGCATGCCACACCCAACGTCGTCTGACCGTGTGTGCTGCCCAAGGGCGATGATGGCATGCCACGCCCGACTGTCTGACCGTGTGTGCTGCCCAAGGGCGATGATGGCATGCCACGCCCGACGTCGTTCGACCGTGTCACCTAGTCCAAAGGCGATGATGGCATGCATCGCCCGACGTCGTCCGACCATGTCAAGTAGTCCAAAGGCATTGATGGCATGTCACGCCCGACGTCGTTCGACCGTGCGTGCAGTCCAAGGGCGATGATGGCATGCCACGCCCGACGTCGTCTGACTGTGTGTGCAGTCCAAGGGCGATGATGGCATGCCACGCTTGACGTCGTCCGATCGTGCGTGCTGTCAAAGGGCCATGATGGCATGCCACGCCCGACGTCGTCCAAACGTGCATGCTGTCCAAGGGCGATGATGGCATGCCACGTCCGACGTAGTTCGACCGTGCATGCAGTCCAAGGGCGATGATGGCATGCCACGCCCGATGTCGTCCGACCGTGTGTGCTGCCCAAGGGCCATGATGGCATGCCACGCCCGACGTCGTCCGACCGTGCATGTGGTCCAAGGGCGATGATGGCATACAACGCCCGACGTCGTTCGACCGTGTGCTGTCAAAAGGCCATGAAGGTATGCCACGCCTGATGTCGTTTGACCGTGTGGTGTCCAAGGGAGATGATGGCATGCCACTCCAGACGCCGTCCGATCGTGCGTGCAGACCAAGGGCGACGATGGTATGCAACGCCCGACGTCGTCCTACTGTGTGTGCTGTCAAAGGGCCATGATTGCATGCAACGCCCGACGTCGTCCGACCGTGTGTGCTTCCCTAGGGCGATGATGGCATGCCATGCCTGACGTCGTCCGACCGTGAGGGCAGTCCCAGGGCGATGATGGCATGCCACGCCTGACATCGTCCGATCGTGCATGCTGTCCAAGGGCGATGATGGCATGCCACACCCAACGTCGTCTGACCGTGTGTGCTGCCCAAGGGCGATGATGGCATGCCACGCCCGATGTTGTCTGACCGTGTGTGCTGCCCAAGGGCGATGATGGCATGCCACGCCCGACATCGTTCGACCGTGTCACCTAGTCCAAAGGCGATGATGGCATACATCGCCCGACGTCGTTCGACCGTGTCAAGTAGTCCAAAGGCATTGATCGCATGCCACGCCCGACGTCGTTCGACCGTGCGTGCAATCCAAGGGCGATGATGGCATGCCACGCCCGACGTCGTTCGACCGTGCGTGCAGTCCAAAGGCAATGATGGCATGCCACGCCCGACGTCGTCCGACTGTGCGTGCTGTCAAAGGGCCATGATGACATGCCATGCCCGACGTCCTCCAACCGTGCGTGCTGTCCAAGGGCGATGATGGCATGCCACGTCCGACGTTGTCCGACCATATGTGCTGCCTAAGGGCCATGATGGCATGCCACGCCCGACGTCGTCCGACCGTGCGTGTGGTCCAAGGGCGATGATGGCATACAACGCCCGACGTCGTTCGACCGTGTGCTGTCAAAGGGCCATGATGGTATGCCACGTCTGATGTCGTTCGATCGTGTGGTGTCCATGGGTGATGATGGTATGCCACGCCAGACGTCGTCCGATCGTGCGTGCAGTCCAAGGGCGATGATGGCATGCAACGCCCGACGTCGTCCTACTGTGTGTGCTGTCAAAGGGCCATGATTGCATGCGACGCCCGACATTGTCCGACCGTGTGTGCTGCCCTAGGGCGATGATGGCATTACACGCCTGACTTCGTTCGACCGTGCAGGCAGTCCCAGGGCGATGATGGCATGCCACGCCTGATGTCGTCCGATCGTGCATGCTGTCCAAGGGCGATGATGGCATGCCACACCAAACGTCGTCTGACCGTGTGTGCTGCCCAAGGGCGATAATGGCATGCCACGTCCGACGTTGTCTGACCGTGTGTGCTGCCCAAGGGCGATAATGCCATGCCACGCCCGACGTCGTTCGACCGTGTCACCTAGTCTAAAGGCGATGATGGTATGCATCGTCCAACGTCGTTCGACCGTGTCAAGTAGTCTTAAGGCATTGATGGCATGCCATGCCCGACGTCGTTCGACCGTGCGTGTAGTCCAAGGGCGAAGATGGCATGCCATGCCCGACGTCGTCCGTTCGTGCGTGTAGTCCAAAGGCGATGATGGCATGCCACGCCTGACGTCGTCCGACCGTGCGTGCTGTCAAAGGGCCATGATGACATGCCACGCCCGACGTCGTCCAACCGTGTGTGCTGTCCAAGGGCGATGATGGCATGCCACGTCCGACGTCATCCGACCGTGTGTGCTGCCTAAGGGCGATGATGGCATGCACTTCCCGACGTCGTCCGACCGTGCGTGCTGTTCAAGGGCGATAATGGCATGCCACGCCCGATGTCGTTCGACCGTGCGTGCAGTCAAGGGGCAATGATGGCATGCCACGCCCTACGTCGTTCGACCGTGTGTGCTGTCAGAGGGCGATGATGGACTACCATGTCCGACCGTGTGTGCTGCCCAAGGGCGATGATGGCATGGCACGCGTGACGTCGTTCGACCATGCGTGCAGTCCAAGGGCGATGATGGAATGCCACGCCCGACGTCGTCCGACCGTGTGTGCTGTCAAAGGGCCATGATAGCATGCCACACCCGATGTCGTCCGACCGTGCGTGCTGTCCAAGGGCGATGATGGAATGCCATGCCCGACGTCGTCCTACCGTGTGTGCTGCCCAATGGATATGATGGCATGCCACACCCGACGTCGTCCAATCGTGTTACCTAGTCCAAAGGCGATGGCGACATGTTACGCCCGATGTCGTCCGATCGTGTGTGCTGCCCAAGGGCGATGATGACATGCCACGCCCGACGTCGTTCGACCGTGTGTGCTATCCAAGGGCGATGATGGCATGCCATGTTCGACGTCGTTCGATCGTGTCAACTAGTCCAAAGGCAATGATGGCATTCCACGCCCGACGTCGTTCGACCGTGTGTGCTGCCCGAGGGCTATAATGGCATGCCACGGGTGATGTCATACGACCGTGTCAAGTAGTCCAAAGGCGATGATGGCATGCCACGCCCGACGTCGTCTGACCGCGTGTGCAGTCGAACGGCAGATTTTGCAGTCCATGCACGGTCTGCGTAGGCCTTGGCAAATGTCGCCTGGCCGCGGACGTGGAATGCCCGTGCTGCGTACGCATACCTATTTGCCCCTTGACATCTCACTTGGCTTTAAAATCGCACCCGACATCCATAAAACCTCTTAAAGCGACATCGTTATTAGTCCCTTAACATGTCATTAGGCTTGACAAACGAACTCAACGTCATGAAAAACCTCGCAATAGGGCTTAGTTATTGGACAAGTGTTTCATCGTCGTAGAACGTATATCTCAACACTTAGCAGCAAACTAGTGAACTTTAAGGATGCAAGCAGTACATGAACCTCTCATTTGAAAAGTAGAAATGATTGGATTTAAGGTTGGGGGAGGGGGGATGTCAGGGGGGGGGGACGAATCTGAGCGACAAAGGGCTGAATGTCAGTGGATCGTGGCAGCAAGTCCACTCGGACACTTACAATACCCCGTCGCAACGACTTATCTAACGACACGTGCCCTTGGGGGTCAGAGGCCCCTACTGTGGGTCGGCAAGCGGACGGTGGGCACATGCGTCGCTTCTAGCTCGGATTCGGACTTAGAGGCATTCAGTCATAATCCAGCACACGGTAGCTTCGCGCCACTGGCTTTTCAACCAAGTGTGATGGCCAATTGTGTGAATCAATGGTTCCTCTTTAATGTAAAGTCTTTAAATATTGTATAGTTATGTAAGGTGTCGTATGGGCCGTGTCCCTAATGTACTCTAAAGTTATTGAGTCTAAGATGGCTAAGAGGCTTAGAGTCTAAATATGTATTATGACTTATGTTTTATATATATATGATGTGATGTTTCTAGCATATGATGTGCTATAAAAAGTTTTAAATTTTCCGCTAAATTTACTATGTCAATGCAATGAATGATATGAGAGGCTTTTCTTAGACCTCCAAGAGGTCGACGACGCCGTTTACAATCCAAGATTGTACCCTATCTTCTAAGGTATGCTTTTGGGTTGTGACAAACTTGGTATCAGAGCATGAGGTTTATGTAGCGGTTTTAGGTTCTAAAAGTCTCATATTGCCACGTCTAGTAGAGTGTCATAGCATTGGTGGTGAGTTGCGATACATCAAATGGTACGAGAGGCTATACGACGATAGAGTTTCCCTTCTTCATCATTCTCATATCGTGCCATAGAACTTAATTCTATAAGATCTCTCTCTTATGTTTTCTTGTCTGGTAGTCTTTTAGATGTGATTGCTTGGATGAGGTTGCTCAATGCTTGAGGGACAAAAGGTGAGTTTAAAATGCTTATCTTGTTTTATGGTTTGAATGAGTATGTGTGAAGGTGACACTTGTCCTTATTTGGTGATGTATACACTAACTAAGGCGACTTGAAGGGTTAACTAGACTTAGGTAGTGGTATGGGACTCTACCTATGTCTTGCACTAGTTTGCCTTGATGGAGACCTTAGGAGGTTAATACTATGTATGTGTATGATGATAGATGTGAGTGTCCTTATGTGATGATCTATATGCTTATAAACATGTAAATAGCCTAGTGTGCTGAAGATATGGAGTTATTCATGCATGAAGTTTATAGATGAGTAGAGTATGGTGCTAATTGTATTTCTTGTTGGGTTACTTGTTTTAGTGAAGTTATGGAGCTTTACTTGATCATTGCACGTGTTAACTTTATGGGGTTTATTACTGGTTATCTTACCTTACTATGTATGAAATATCTCTTATTTGATGATGTGATGCCAATTATGGCAATATATAAAGTCTTTGTGAAATAGCAAGTGATGTCGAATGATGTATGTCATGATATAGTTGAAGCATGCTAGAAGTTATGGTGGTTAAAGTGAATTATCTTAGATTGTTGTATTCCTATATGGTTTTGTATGATGGTATCCAAATATTAGGATTTGAACTTGGATTGTTTAATAACTACTTATGGAGGTATGCTATCCTATGAGGTATGTGATTAAAAGTGTGCATTGTTTTCCTTTGTATATAAGTGGTACTTAATGAGTTGCTAGTATAAATTGGAGTCTTTTGTAGAGACTTGAGTTGTAAATATAGTATGCATGCTTATGAAGAATGAGTTGGTAAAGCTTTGTATCTTATAATTCCATACTTGTTACATTAAATGTCTAAATGTTGCACTTTTGGGTATTTGGAAGCATGCTCGTTGTAAAGACTAGGCAACTTATTGTATCATGTTTGGAGAACCTACTAAATTGTCATTTGATTGAATGTTGTTGAAATATGTGTAGAATTTATGAATATGAATATGATAAGTAATGTGGAAAAGAATTTTTGCTATTTAGATTGAAACATGAGAATCTTATGACATGATGAGTCGTAGATTGGTTTCTAACTTCTTGTTATGTTATGAACTTCCTTGTTGTTTTCCACTAATGATGTATGATCTTAGTGTCTATTGCATTGTAGAAAGACCTTATGTGAATTGAATAGTATGATAAAAAATGATGGTTGAGGATGTTTTGCCTAAAATGATAAGGTTTAGAATGTCTTAGTGTTGCTAAATTGAATTAATGAAATTCCCTCTAAAGTAGTAATCACTTTAAGTGATGAATATGAAGGTTGTGTATTTGAGATCCTCTATATGTTGGGTTAAGTTGCTCTTAGTTGGGTTTACCCTAAGTGGGGGATGGTGTTTGAGTAGTGAGATTGTAGAAATTGTCTACATTGTTCTTCTATTCTTACTTGAATTGGAAAATATGAATTCTTAGTATGCTTGTTCATGAAAATAGTCTTGCATAAAGTGTGAATGGCATGATCTTTATATGATTGGTATGAATTGATTGACATCATCTTAGAGACATGGTGAATTTTCCAAGGAGCATGAAAAGAAAATTTTGATAAAATCCATGTTTTCTCTTTTTGACTTGCATTTTAATGTGTTAATTATGAAGTTGACTTAATGAGGTAAGACAAGGAACTTGGTAATAGTCATTTGTAGGTTAAATTGCTTAGCCTTGTAATGGGAGTTGAGTCTCTTTTACAATGAAATATGTCGACTCTCTTGAAAATTTAGTGATTTGATGATTTGTAATGCAAAAATTGTAGGCTCATTCTTGAAAGGTGAAAGCATGCTTAACTAAGTGTCCCTGTATGTGCCTATAATTTGTGTTATTTTTCCAAAATGAGGCTTACTATAAGGGTGAGTATTATGTTAAGAAAAAAAATTGTGGAATGACTTCCTATTTTGTTGTGATGTACTTGGTGTGATTTTCCATTTAGATTCCACTAGGGAGGAAACTATATGCATATCTTTGATTGAAAGTTGAGATTTCTCATTTTTAAAGAAATTGATCTTGTACTTTGCTAAGGTGTGAACTTATGATGCATGTAATGTGTTGGGGAGTAAGGTATTCCTCCATGTACACCACTAAGCATGGTATGATTGAGTATGACCTTCATGGTACTAGGTCTAACTAATGAAGATCTCTGTGATTTAACTAACTCAAGCTTATATGCATTGAAGTATGAGTGCCTAACTAACTTTGAGTATGAGTTATGATCTGCCTATTAGTAGCTTTTCAAGGTTTTTCTTATAATTAATTAAGGCGTAATGATCTTGTTATGATTAGGATAAGGATGTTCTCCCATGAACATGAAAAAGAACTTTTGTGTTTGATGCATTAAAGAGTGAGTGAGTAATGGTTTTGCTTGCTTGTGTGCATCGAGTGCTAAAATGATTTGATAGTATTTTAAATGTTATTAACTGTACTTATGTGCATTGAAGTCGTTGATGTGATTAAAGAGTCCTAAGTGTCATTCGAGGACGAATGTTGCCAAGAGGGGGATATTGTAAGACCTCGAAAATGAGATAATATGTCTAGAGCCTAACATGTTCGTATTAATGTTATATGGTCCTAAAATGACTTATTATGTTATATATAGTCAGTGTGCAAAGTTTGAAGTGATTTGGAAGTCGGACGTCAAGGGACGTCCAAGACGTTCGACGAATAGTCGCTTATGTTCCTCATGTGTGTATGCATGCTTAAATTGTATGAACTGAGTCTCATAAGTCTTGAAATTTTTTTGAATGATGTTTAATGCTATTGTATGAATTTTCGTGAAGTTTGGAGGTCAAACGCCCAAGAACGTCCAAGGCGTTCGAAAGATAGCCCCTAAGACGTTCATCGTATGTCATGTTGGGGTCAAGGCTGTTTGGACGTCTTGTATGTGTTTGTTTTGGATGAAACTTATGTGGAAGGTCTATAACATGTTAAGGTTTTTAATCACGTTGGAAACTTCCGGGTACGACTTCTAAAGGGCCCCACAAGAGGCCCCCAAGAAGGACCCCAAAGCTGCCTAGACACTGCCTGGGCAGTGTCCCTTGACGGACCCAACGACGGATCGTTGGTCCCCCAACGGCCCGTTGAGCAGGTCTCTTCGAAGGTTACTTGACTTGGGCATGTCTTGAGCCAAGAATTTGGCTAAGTCATGGGCGACGGAGGGCATGACGCCCCGTCATGCCCATGACGCCCCATCGAGGCCCACGTCACGAGTGCCTGCAGGTTTGGCTGCCTGCGTGCTGCCACTTAAAGGGGTGAATGGGAAATTCACCCCACGTCCTAACCTGACTATAATAGGTTTATTTAGTTAATTTTAGGTGTATATAAGTCTTTAAAAACGTGATCAACCCATTCCCAAAATCCTCTCACATATTTTAAGCCTTTCCCTCCAAAAATGTTCTCTCTAAAACCACCATTGTTGGTGAAGCTCAAGAACTGCTTGGAGATGGATTTTCTATGGATGAATCATGAAGTATTAGAGGTTTTTAACTAGACAAAGGTATGGTGATCTTCATCTCTAGTTATCTTTTCATCTAGAGAGTCATTCTCAATGTTTTTCAAAGAAATCTTATGATCAAGTTTCCAATCTTCTAATCTAGCCATGGGTTCTTTCTCCAAACGTTTTTAATGATTAAATCATCATGAATTGAAGTTAATAGAGTGATTTGAATGTGATTTTACTCCAATTGCATGATGAACCCATGTTCCTTCCAAAATTGGTTTAGCTTTTGCATGGGCTTTGTGATTACGGCTTGTTCTTGATGAATTGGTGATTCTTTTACGTTGAATTGCTTGTGTTTATTGTTAATTACATTAATTGATGTTGAATTGATGATGATCGGTCCATGATGATAAATATATGAAGTTTTGAGCATGAATAGCCTATGTTTCTACATGTTGTCTTGAAGTCGATTGTGAGATTGGTTGGGTATACTCTTCATTTTGTATGAACTGCTGTAGCTACTGTTTTAGGGTGATATAATGGATGAATTTTGTAGGTATAAATCCTTAATGTACAAATTAAGAAGGGCTTGCATGAATTGATATAGATTCCTTTAGGCTATGAAGTCAAGAGGCTAAGTATGTGATGTATCTTGTATTATGATTAGATGAAGCATGATTTAGTCTTGATTTCTTGTCTAATTAGCTACTGAATAATGAGTATATTATTGATGAAATATGAATGATGATCAAAGACTTAGATAGTTCTTAGTATTTGTAAAGTCTTCTATACTCTAGCAAATCGATAAGCCTAAATGCCTTTGTTGTAACCCTAATCTTGAGAGTATGTAATCATGATTTCAATATGGTTAAATGTAGGTTTGGCTACTGCCTTAGACTTATATATGTATGAACTATGATCTAAAATCAATGTAAGGGAAGTTAGCTAATGATCTATGTTATCCTACTTTCCTAGTATGTTGATATGTTGTATTATGTTATGGTATAATCATGTAGTGACTTGTACATGGTTTCTTATATGTTTAAAGTACGTTTAGCTACTGCCATATATGTGACTTATTGATGAATAAGGGGTATTGATCAATGATGATCAAAGGGTGAGAAATTGGTAAGAATGCTTAATTCCTTTACTCTTCTACTTCTCTATTCCTTATAGTCATGTTGATGAAGCCTTATATGGCATTTTGTGGTATGGTCCACTTATGGTGGCGGTATTTACTTTATTGTCATTATATATGTGTTGACCACGGCCTTGAAGGCATATTGATGAACTTATGAACATGTGCTTAAGATGATACATGAGAAGATTATGCTTACTTTCCCATTCTAGTTGTGGATTAGGTTGTGTGGCTATTTCATGAGCATGTGTATAACCATGTTAGGTTAAAGTATAGGTGCTGCCATTAATGTGTTAAGATGGTAATAACCCCTTACCTATGTACTCCTTATATGAAAGTGTAAATAGCTAAAGTTAGGAGTCTTGATTATAAGGTATATATATTGTTGTCTCCTATGCTATTATGTGTTGTGTGCTATGTGTTTTGAAGTGTATTGTGGTCTAATAGGGTGGCTGATTCAAGAAGTTATCGATAGCCATTATGTGATCATGTTGGTCAATATACGCACACTCTCACTTACATGCATATTACAAGTAGTATAAGTCATAGTGTCTAAATGAAAGGTAGTTCTCATATTCACTAGTGTCTACTACTATGCATATTAAGGTGATGTTTATGAAAATATGATTTGTATTCCCTTACTAGGATGACTTGATAGGTGTACTAGTATGGACAAGGGTATGGAACCTTGTCTATGCATTGCACATGTGTATCTTGATAGGATAGTTCCTAGGTTTGTTTCTTAGGTATATGAAGGATGTATATATGAACATGTTATGAATATGATGTATATGATATGATGAGGTATGAATCTGTAAGTATGAACATCTGTGACTTAATGTGTTATGTGAAAGGTTTGTTCACATCTATGTATACACTCACACACATGAATGGTGATCTAGTTAATAGATGGGCCTTGAGAGGGGTGCTCAAGAATGCTATAAGACTAGATAGGTGCTTGAATATTCTATAAGCATATGAGGAATGATTATCCTAAGCTTATGTCTTATAAATAAATGTAATGAAGGCTTTTCAATAAAGGGAACTTAACTTAGAACCGAGCGAACTTGACAACGGGAGGTGATGACTTATCCATAGAAGGAAAGATTCATCCTAAAGTTGCCCATGTGATGTTTACTCCCTTGTTGATGGGATATGTCATCTAAGGTATTCCCATGAGGATTGGACCACTTTACCAAATGGTATGAATAGGGATATCTACCTCTTAGTTCTTGAACTATGTTGCCACCATAGGATACTAGCTAGAGGATTCTACCTCGATAGCTATGTTTATATTGGTTCTACTTTAGCCGGTAGACCACCTTCCATCGGTGTAAGGTTTGATGACACCGGATTCCATGTTTACACCCATGGTCTATGTCGGTTAAGGTTATGATTTCCCTAAAGTTAAAATGGACAATGGAAGTAATTGAATAGGATTCTAACTAGGAGGACTTAAGGTAAGTTACTTAGAATAGGTGGAAGTAATGAACCCATCTAGACATTGCACAAGTGACTCCTTAGGAAGTCTTAGGAAGGTACCTTAATAGATATTATTATGTATACAGTGTCATTTATGTATGATATTGTAGTCTTGGTTTGACTATGATTATATTGTACTATACTTCTATGATGGAATGTGTTGTCTTGTGTAGATGCTATGTATGGTATTCTCTTATGTTCCTTAGGTGATGCATTGAAACAAGTGTCCCTAAAGGGTTACTTAGTAAGCAAATGAATTGAAAGAAAGAGTTAATGTTAAGGAGAGTGAGTTCACTGTAAAGTGACCTCTATTTGTACTTGAATTCTATATGTGCTTTTCTATGATGTTTGGCCTTTGATTGTGTTTCTATGAAGTATGTGGATGATATAAATGCTATTGATAAAGGTTTTATGATGATTTACTCAAAATGGCACGATGTATGATTTCAAAGGAAATGTCCCTTTTAAATGCATGTTTTTGCATGGTTGTCATACTTAGTACATTCTTGTGCTAATCCCCTTCTTCTCTACTTTTTACACAAAGTGTAGGTTATGGAATGCTTAAAGGAGATCTATGATTGAGGAGCTTGATAGGTGATTTCCCAAGCTCAAGGAAACGAATCCTTAAGTTCAAGGATGTCCTACTAATGTCTTTAATGTAAAGTCTTTAAATATTGTATAGTTATGTAAGGTGTCGTATGGGCCGTGTCCCTAATGTACTCTAAAGTTATTGAGTCTAAGATGGCAAAGAGGCTTAGAGTCTAAATGTGTATTATGACTTATGTTTTATATATATATGATGTGATTTTTCTAGCATATGATGTGCTATGAAAAGTTTTAAATTTTCCGCTAAATTTACTATGTCAATGCAATGAATTTTATGAGAGGCTTGTCTTAGACCTCCGAGAGGTCGACGACGCCAGTTACAATCCAAAATTGTATCCTATCTTCTAGGGTATGCTTTTGGGTTGTGACATCTCAAGTCATTTCACAAAGTCTGAC
>JABWTJ010000320.1:60000-72500 GCA_016801875.1 Solanum sitiens | reverse complement strand
CATCTCTTGCCGCGACATCTGTCGACGTGGACTCGCATTTAGGCCTGCCGCGCGCTCGGGTCGCATGGGAGCCCAGCTTTCGCCCCCGTGCCATGCCTTGTGGAGTATGGAGGGCAACGCGATGCGTGACGCCCAGGCAGACGTGCCCTCGACCTAATGGCTTCGGGCGTAACTTGCGTTCAAAGACTCGATGGTTCACGGGATTCTGCAATTCACACCAAGTATTGCATTTTGCTACGTTCTTCATAGATGCGATAGCCGAGATATCCATTGCTGAGAGTCGTTTGTGTTTAAAGAGCTGCACGCGTCCCCCTGCACGATTCGCGAATGGTGCGCGGGGGGAGGGCTGTCAATGTCAATATTCCTTGGTGCTTTTTGAGTCGGAGTTCGTTGGTCGCCCGATGAGCTTGCGCGCGTCTAGCGACGGAAGGGAGGTGCACGATGAGCGAGCGCCACCCCCAAGTGTTTAAAACGTGTTTGTGGGTCGTTCTGCTTTGCAGGTTTCGACAATGATCCTTCCGTAGGTTCACCTACGGAAACCATGTTATGACTTCTCCTTCCTCTAAATGATAAGGTTCAATAGACTTCTCGCGACGTCGCGGGCAGCAAACCACCCACGTCGCTGCGATCCAAACATTTCACCGGATCATTCAATTGGTAGGAGCAACGGGCGTTGTGTATAAAGGGCAGGGACGTAGTCAACACGAGCTGATGACTCACGCTTACTAGGAATTACTTGTTGAAGACCAACAATTGCAATGATCTATCCCCATCACGATGAAATTTGAAAAAATACCTGAGCCTGTCGGCCAAGGCTATAAGCTCATTGTATACATTAATGTAGGGGCCGTGCGGCCCAGAACATCTAAGGGCATCACAGACCTGTTATTGCCTCAAACTTCCGCGGCCTAAAAGTCCGTAGTCCCTCTAAGAAGCTGGTCGCGAAGGGATACCTCCGCATAGCTAGTTAGCATGCTGAGGTCTCGTTCGTTAATGGAATTAACCAGACAAATCGCTCCCCAACTAAGAACAACCATGCATCACCACCCATAGAATCAAGAAAGAGCTCTCAGTCTGTCAATCCTTACTATGTCTGGACCTGGTAAGTTTCCCCGTGTTGAGTCAAATTAAGCCGCAGGCTCCACTCCTGGTGGTGCCCTTTTGTCAATTCCCTTAAGTTTCAGACTTGCGACCATACTCTTCCCGGAACCCAAAAACTTTTTATTTCTCATAAGGTGCCGGTGGAGTATTAAAAGCAACATCCGTCGATCCCTGGTCGGCATCGTTTATGGTTGAGACTAGGACGGTATCTGATCGTCTTCAAGCCCTCAACTTTTGTTCTTGATTAATAAAAACATCCTTGGCAAATGCTTTCGCACTTGTTCGTCTTTCATAAATCCAAGAATTTAACCTCTCGCTATAAAATACTAATGCCCCGACTGTCCCTGTTAATCATTACTCCGATACCGAAGGTCAACGTAATAGGATCGAAATCCTATAATGTTATCCCATGCTAATGTATACAGAGCGTAGGCTTGCTTTGAGCACTCTAATTTCTTCAAAGTAACAGCCAGAGGCACGACCCGGCCAATTAAGGCCAGGAGCGCATCACCGACAGAAGGGATGAGACGACCGGTGCACACCTAGGGCGGACCGGCCGGCCTATCCCAAAGTCCAACTACGAGCTTTTTAACTCAACAACTTAAATATACGCTATTGGAGCTGGAATTACCGCGGTTGCAAGCACCAGACTTGCCCTCCAATGGATCCTCGTTAAGGGATTTATATTGTACTCATTCCAATTACCAGACTCATAGAGCCCGGTATTGTTATTTATTGTCACTACCTCCCCGTGTCAGGATTGGGTAATTTGCGCGCCTGCTCCCTTCCTTGGATGTGGTAGCCATTTCTCAGGCTCCCTCTCTGAAATCGAACCCTAATTCTCTGTCACCCGTCACTACCATGGTAGGACACTATCCTACCATCGAAAGTTGATAGGGCTGAAATTTTAATGATGCATCGCCGTAATGATGGCCGTGCGATCAATTGACTTATCATGAATCATCGCAGCAATGGCCTGAGCCGCGTCGACCTTTTATCTAATAAATGCTTCCCTTCCAGAATTCGGGGTTTGTTGCACGTATTAGCTCTAGAATTACTATGGTTATCCGAGTAGTAGATACCATCAAACAAACTATAACTGATTTAATGAGCCATTCGCAGTTTCACAGTCTGAATTTGTTCATACTTACACATGTATGGATTAATCTTTGAGACAAGCATATGACTACTGGCAGGATCAACCAGGTAGAATTACTCAACGACGACGCGTGCCGCATGAGAGCGGCGTGCCCATTCGGGTCCAAGGCGAGCGCGACAGTCATTCACAAGGAGCATTCATTTTGAGCAGATAGGAGCCGGTGAAGTGCCCATTCCCACTACGTCTACCGTATCTGAGAATTTGAGGCGCCGCTCACGGACCAAGGGCGATGATGGTATGCAACGCCCGACGTCGTCCTACTGTGTGTGCTGTCAAAGGGCCATGATTGCATGCGACGCCCAACGTCGTCCGACCGTGTGTGCTTCCCTAGGGCGATGATGGCATGCCATGCCTGACGTCGTCCGACCGTGAGGGCAGTCCCAGGGCGATGATGGCATGCCACGCCTGACATCGTCCGATCGTGCATACTGTACAAGGGCGATGATGGCATGCCACACCCAACGTCGTCTGACCGTGTGTGCTGCCCAAGGGCGATGATGGCATGCCACGCCCGATGTTGTCTGACCGTGTGTGCTGCCCAAGGGCGATGATGGCATGCCACGCCCGACATCGTTCGACCGTGTCACCTAGTCCAAAGGCAATGATGGCATACATCGCCCGACGTCGTTCGACCGTGTCAAGTAGTCCAAAGGCATTGATCGCATGCCACGCCCGACGTCGTTCGACCGTGCGTGCAATCCAAGGGCGATGATGGCATGCCACGCCCGACGTCGTTCGACCGTGCGTGCAGTCCAAAGGCAATGATGGCATGCCACGCCCGACGTCGTCCGACTGTGCGTGCTGTCAAAGGGCCATGATGACATGCCATGCCCGACGTCCTCCAACCGTGCGTGCTGTCCAAGGGCGATGATGGCATGCCACGTCCGACGTTGTCCGACCATATGTGCTGCCTAAGGGCCATGATGGCATGCCACGCCCGACGTCGTCCGACCGTGCGTGTGGTCCAAGGGCGATGATGGCATACAACGCCCGACGTCGTTCGACCGTGTGCTGTCAAAGGGCCATGATGGTATGCCACGTCTGATGTCGTTCGACCGTGTGGTGTCCAAGGGTGATGATGGTATGCCACGCCAGACGTCGTCCGATCGTGCGTGCAGTCCAAGGGCGATGATGGCATGCAACGCCCGACGTCGTCCTACTGTGTGTGCTGTCAAAGGGCCATGATTGCATGCGACGCCCGACATTGTCCGACCGTGTGTGCTGCCCTAGGGCGATGATGGCATTACACGCCAGACTTCGTTCGACCGTGCAGGCAGTCCCAGGGCGATGATGGCATGCCACGCCTGATGTCGTCCGATCGTGCATGCTGTCCAAGGGCGATGATGGCATGCCACACCAAACGTCGTCTGACCGTGTGTGCTGCCCAAGGGCGATAATGGCATGCCACGTCCGACGTTGTCTGACCGTGTGTGCTGCCCAAGGGCGATAATGCCATGCCACGCCCGACGTCGTTCGACCGTGTCACCTAGTCTAAAGGCGATGATGGTATGCATCGTCCAACGTCGTTCGACCGTGTCAAGTAGTCTTAAGGCATTGATGGCATGCCATGCCCGACGTCGTTCGACCGTGCGTGTAGTCCAAGGGCGAAGATGGCATGCCATGCCCGACGTCGTCCGTTCGTGCGTGTAGTCCAAAGGCGATGATGGCATGCCACGCCTGACGTCGTCCGACCGTGCGTGCTGTCAAAGGGCCATGATGACATGCCACGCCCGACGTCGTCCAACCGTGTGTGCTGTCCAAGGGCGATGATGGCATGCCACGTCCGACGTCATCCGACCGTGTGTGCTGCCTAAGGGCGATGATGGCATGCACTTCCCGACGTCGTCCGACCGTGCGTGCTGTTCAAGGGCGATAATGGCATGCCACGCCCGATGTCGTTCGACCGTGCGTGCAGTCAAGGGGCAATGATGGCATGCCACGCCCTACGTCATTCGACCGTGTGTGCTGTCAGAGGGCGATGATGGACTACCATGTCCGACCGTGTGTGCTGCCCAAGGGCGATGATGGCATGGCACGCGTGACGTCGTTCGACCATGCGTGCAGTCCAAGGGCGATGATGGAAT
The DNA here is from genome assembly GCA_016801875.1 of Solanum sitiens. NCBI lineage: Eukaryota > Viridiplantae > Streptophyta > Magnoliopsida > Solanales > Solanaceae > Solanum > Solanum sitiens. The sequence continues at coordinate 68,156 of JABWTJ010000320.1, read as the reverse complement.
GCCACGCCCGACGTCGTCCGACCGTGTGTGCTGTCAAAGGGCCATGATAGCATGCCACACCCGATGTCGTCCGACCGTGCGTGCTGTCCAAGGGCGATGATGGAATGCCATGCCCGACGTCGTCCTACCGTGTGTGCTGCCCAATGGATATGATGGCATGCCACACCCGACGTCGTCCAATCGTGTTACCTAGTCCAAAGGCGATGGCGACATGTTACGCCCGATGTCGTCCGATCGTGTGTGCTGCCCAAGGGCGATGATGACATGCCACGCCCGACGTCGTTCGACCGTGTGTGCTATCCAAGGGCGATGATGGCATGCCATGTTCGACGTCGTTCGATCGTGTCAACTAGTCCAAAGGCAATGATGGCATTCCACGCCCGACGTCGTTCGACCGTGTGTGCTGCCCGAGGGCTATAATGGCATGCCACGGGTGATGTCATACGACCGTGTCAAGTAGTCCAAAGGCGATGATGGCATGCCACGCCCGACGTCGTCTGACCGCGTGTGCAGTCGAACGGCAGATTTTGCAGTCCACGCCCGTTCTGCGTAGGCCTTGGAAAATGTCGCCTGGCCGCGGACGTGGAATGCCCGTGCTGTGTACGCATACCTATTTGCCCCTTGACATCTCACTTGGCTTTAAAATCGCACCCGACATCCATAAAACCTCTTAAAGCGACATCGTTATTAGTCCCTTAACATGTCATTAGGCTTGACAAACGAACTCAACGTCATGAAAAACCTCGCAATAGGGCTTAGTTATTGGACAAGTGTTTCATCGTCGTAGAACGTATATCTCAACACTTAGCAGCAAACTAGTGAACTTTAAGGATGCAAGCAGTACATGAACCTCTCATTTGAAAAGTAGAAATGATTGGATTTAAGGTTGGGGGAGGGGGGACGTCGGGGGGGGGGGATGAATCTGAGCGACAAAGGGCTGAATGTCAGTGGATCGTGGCAGCAAGTCCACTCGGACACTTACAATACCCCGTCGCAACGACTTAGCTAACGACACGTGCCCTTGGGGGTCAGAGGCCCCTACTGTGGGTCGGCAAGCGGACGGTGGGTACATGCGTCGCTTCTAGCTCGGATTCGGACTTAGAGGCATTCAGTCATAATCCAGCACACGGTAGCTTCGCGCCACTGGCTTTTCAACCAAGTGTGATGGCCAATTGTGTGAATCAATGGTTCCTCTTTAATGTAAAGTCTTTAAATATTGTATAGTTATGTAAGGTGTCGTATGGGCCGTGTCCCTAATGTACTCTAAAGTTATTGAGTCTAAGATGGCTAAGAGGCTTAGAGTCTAAATATGTATTATGACTTATGTTTTATATATATATGATGTGATGTTTCTAGCATATGATGTGCTATAAAAAGTTTTAAATTTTCCGCTAAATTTACTATGTCAATGCAATGAATGATATGAGAGGCTTGTCTTAGACCTCCAAGAGGTCGACGACGCCGGTTACAATCCAAGATTGTACCCTATCTTCTAAGGTATGCTTTTGGGTTGTGACAAACTTGGTATCAGAGCATGAGGTTTATGTAGCGGTTTTAGGTTCTAAAAGTCTCATATTGCCACGTCTAGTAGAGTGTCATAGCATTGGTGGTGAGTTGCGATACATCAAATGGTACGAGAGGCTATACGACGATAGAGTTTCCCTTCTTCATCATTCTCATATCGTGCCATAGAACTTAATTCTATAAGATCTCTCTCTTATGTTTTCTTGTCCGGTAGTCTTTTAGATGTGATTGCTTGGATGAGGTTGCTCAATGCTTGAGGGACAAAAGGTGAGTTTAAAATGCTTATCTTGTTTTATGGTTTGAATGAGTATGTGTGAAGGTGACACTTGTCCTTATTTGGTGATGTATACACTAACTAAGGCGACTTGAAGGGTTAACTAGACTTAGGTAGTGGTATGGGACTCTACCTATGTCTTGCACTAGTTTGCCTTGATGGAGACCTTAGGAGGTTAATACTATGTATGTGTATGATGATAGATGTGAGTGTCCTTATGTGATGATCTATATGCTTATAAACATGTAAATAGCCTAGTGTGCTGAAGATATGGAGTTATTCATGCATGAAGGTTATAGATGAGTAGAGTATGGTGCTAATTGTATTTCTTGTTGGGTTACTTGTTTTAGTGAAGTTATGGAGCTTTACTTGATCATTGCACGTGTTAACTTTATGGGGTTTATTACTGGTTATCTTACCTTACTATGTATGAAATATTTCTTATTTGATGATGTGATGCCAATTATGGCAATATATAAAGTCTTTGTGAAATAGCAAGTGATGTCGAATGATGTATGTCATGATATAGTTGAAGCATGCTAGAAGTTATGGTGGTTAAAGTGAATTATCTTAGATTGTTGTATTCCTATATGGTTTTGTATGATGGTATCCAAATATTAGGATTTGAACTTGGATTGTTTAATAACTACTTATGGAGGTATGCTATCCTATGAGGTATGTGATTAAAAGTGTGCATTGTTTTCCTTTGTATATAAGTGGTACTTAATGAGTTGCTAGTATAAATTGGAGTCTTTTGTAGAGACTTGAGTTGTAAATATAGTATGCATGCTTATGAAGAATGAGTTGGTAAAGCTTTGTATCTTATAATTCCATACTTGTTACATTAAATGTCTAAATGTTGCACTTTTGGGTATTTGGAAGCATGCTCGTTGTAAAGACTAGGCAACTTATTGTATCATGTTTGGAGAACCTACTAAATTGTCATTTGATTGAATGTTGTTGAAATATGTGTAGAATTTATGAATATGAATATGATAAGTAATGTGGAAAAGAATTTTTGCTATTTAGATTGAAACATGAGAATTTTATGACATGATGAGTCGTAGATTGGTTTCTAACTTCTTGTTATGTTATGAACTTCCTTGTTGTTTTCCACTAATGATGTATGATCTTAGTGTCTATTGCATTGTAGAAAGACCTTATGTGAATTGAATAGTATGATCAAAAATGATGGTTGAGGATGTTTTGCCTAAAATGATAAGGTTTAGAATGTCTTAGTGTTGCTAAATTGAATTAATGAAATTCCCTCTAAAGTAGTAATCACTTTAAGTGATGAATATGAAGGTTGTGTATTTGAGATCCTCTATATGTTGGGTTAAGTTGCTCTTAGTTGGGTTTACCCTAAGTGGGGGATGGTGTTTGAGTAGTGAGATTGTAGAAATTGTCTACATTGTTCTTCTATTCTTACTTGAATTGGAAAATATGAATTCTTAGTATGCTTGTTCATGAAAATAGTCTTGCATAAAGTGTGAATGGCATGATCTTTATATGATTGGTATGAATTGATTGACATCATCTTAGAGACATGGTGAATTTTCCAAGGAGCATGAAAAGAAAATTTTGATAAAATCCATGTTTTCTCTTTTTGACTTGCATTTTAATGTGTTAATTATGAAGTTGACTTCATGAGGTAAGACAAGGAACTTGGTAATAGTCATTTGTAGGTTAAATTGCTTAGCCTTGTAATGGGAGTTGAGTCTCTTTTACAATGAAATATGTCGACTCTCTTGAAAATTTAGTGATTTGATGATTTGTAATGCAAAAATTGTAGGCTCATTCTTGAAAGGTGAAAGCATGCTTAACTAAGTGTCCCTGTATATGCCTATAATTTGTGTTATTTTCCCAAAATGAGGCTTACTATAAGGGTGAGTATTATGTTAAGAAAAAAAATTGTGGAATGACTTCCTATTTTGTTGTGATGTACTTGGTGTGATTTTCCATTTAGATTCCACTAGGGAGGAAAGTATATGCATATCTTTGATTGAAAGTTGAGATTTCTCATTTTTAAAGAAATTGATCTTGTACTTTGCTAAGGTGTGAACTTATGATGCATGTAATGTGTTGGGGAGTAAGGTATTCCTCCATCTACACCACTAAGCATGGTATGATTGAGTATGACCTTCATGGTACTAGGTCTAACTAATGAAGATCTCTGTGATTTAACTAACTCAAGCTTATATGCATTGAAGTATGAGTGCCTAACTAACTTTGAGTATGAGTTATGATCTGCCTATTAGTAGCTTTTCAAGGTTTTTCTTATAATTAATTAAGGCGTAATGATCTTGTTATGATTAGGATAAGGATGTTCTCCCATGAACATGAAAAAGAACTTTTGTGTTTGATGCATTAAAGAGTGAGTGAGTAATGGTTTTGCTTGCTTGTGTGCATCGAGTGCTAAAATGATTTGATGGTATTTTAAATGTTATTAACTGTACTTATGTGCATTGAAGTCGTTGATGTGATTAAAGAGTCCTAAGTGTCATTCGAGGACGAATGTTGCCAAGAGGGGGATATTGTAAGACCTCGAAAATGAGATAATATGTCTAGAGCCTAACATGTTCGTATTAATGTTATATGGTCCTAAAATGACTTATTATGTTATATATAGTCAGTGTGCAAAGTTTGAAGTGATTTGGAAGTCGGACGTCAAGGGACGTCCAAGACGTTCCACGAATAGTCGCTTATATTCCTCATGTGTGTATGCATGCTTAAATTGTATGAACTGAGTCTCATAAGTCTTGAAATTGTTTTGAATGATGTTTAATGCTATTGTATGAATTTTCGTGAAGTTTGGAGGTCAAACGCCCAAGAACGTCCAAGGCGTTCGAAAGATAGCCCCTAAGACGTTCATCGTATGTCATGTTGGGGTCAAGGCTGTTTGGACGTCTTGTATGTGTTTGTTTTGGATGAAACTTATGTGGAAGGTCTATAACATGTTAAGGTTTTTAATCACGTTGGAAACGTCCGGGTACGACTTCTAAAGGGCCCCACAAGAGGCCCCCAAGAAGGACCCCAAAGCTGCCTAGACACTGCCTGGGCAGTGTCCCTTGACGGACCCAACGACGGATCGTTGGTCCCCCAACGGCCCGTTGAGCAGGTCTCTTCGAAGGTTACTTGACTTGGGCATGTCTTGAGCCAAGAATTTGGCTAAGTCATGGGCGACGGAGGGCATGACGCCCCGTCATGCCCATGACGCCCCATCGAGGCCCACGTCACGAGTGCCTGCAGGTTTGGCTGCCTGCGTGCTGCCACTTAAAGGGGTGAATGGGAAATTCACCCCACGTCCTAACCTGACTATAATAGGTTTATTTAGTTAATTTTAGGTGTATATAAGTCTTTAAAAACGTGATCAACCCATTCCCAAAATCGTCTCACATGTTTTAAGCCTTTCCCTCCAAAAATGTTCTCTCTAAAACCACCATTGTTGGTGAAGCTCAAGAGCTGCTTGGAGATGGATTTTATATGGATTAATCATGAAGTCTTAGAGGTTTTTAACTAGACAAAGGTATGGTGATCTTCATCTCTAGTTATCTTTTCATCTAGAGAGCCATTCTCAATGTTTTTCAAAGAAATCTTATGATCAAGTTTCCAATCTTCCAATCTAGCCATGGGTTCTTTCTCAAAACGTTTTTAATGGTTAAATCATGATGAATTTAAGTTAATACAGTGATTTGAATGTGATTTTACTCCAATTGCATGATGAACCCATGTTCCTTCCAATATTGGTTTACCTTTTGCATAGGCTTTGTGATTATGGCTTGTTCTTGATGAATTGGTGATTCTCTTACGTTGAATTGCTTGTGTTTATTGTTAATTACATTAATTGATGTTTAATTGATGATGATCGGTCCATGATGATAAATATATGAAGTTTTGAGCATGAATAGCCTATGTTTCTACATGTTGTCTTGAAGTCGATTGTGAGATTGGTTGGGTATACTCTTGATTTTGTATGAACTGCTGTAGCTACTGTTTTAGGGTGATATAATGGATGAATTTTGTAGGTATAAATCCTTAATGTACAAATTAAGAAGGGCTTGCATGAATTGATATAGATTCCTTTAGGCTATGAAGTCAAGAGGCTAAGTATGTGATGTATCTTGTATTATGATTAGATGAAGCATGATTTAGTCTTGATTTCTTGTCTAATTAGCTACTGAATAATGAGTATATTATTGATGAAATATGAATGATGATCAAAGACTTAGATAGTTCTTAGTATTTGTAAAGTCTTCTATACTCTAGCAAATCGATAAGCCTAAATGCCTTTGTTGTAACCCTAATCTTGAGAGTATGTAATCATGATTTCAATATGGTTAAATGTAGGTTTGGCTACTGCCTTAGACTTATATATGTATGAACTATGATCTAAAATCAATGTAAGGGAAGTTAGCTAATGATCTATGTTATCCTACTTTCCTAGTATGTTGATATGTTGTATTATGTTATGGTATAATCATGTAGTGACTTGTACATGGTTTCTTATATGTTTAAAGTACGTTTAGCTACTGCCATATATGTGACTTATTGATGAATAAGGGGTATTGATCAATGATGATCAAAGGGTGAGAAATTGGTAAGAATGCTTAATTCCTTTACTCTTCTACTTCTCTATTCCTTATAGTCATGTTGATGAAGCCTTATATGGCATTTTGTGGTATGGTCCACTTATGGTGGCGGTATTTACTTTATTGTCATTATATATGTCTTGACCACGGCCTTGAAGGCATATTGATGAACTTATGAACATGTGCTTAAGATGATACATGAGAAGATTATGCTTACTTTCCTATTCTAGTTGTGGATTAGGTTGTGTGGCTATTTCATGAGCATGTGTATAACCATGTTAGGTTAAAGTATAGGTGCTGCCATTAATGTGTTAAGATGGTAATAACCCCTTACCTATGTACTCCTTATATGAAAGTGTAAATAGCTAAAGTTAGGAGTCTTGATTATAAGGTATATATATTGTTGTCTCCTATGCTATTATGTGTTGTGTGCTATGTGTTTTGAAGTGTATTGTGGTCTAATAGGGTGGCTGATTCAAGAAGTTATCGATAGCCATTATGTGATCATGTTGGTCAATATACGCACACTCTCACTTACATGCATATTACAAGTAGTATAAGTCATAGTGTCTAAATGAAAGGTAGTTCTCATATTCACTAGTGTCTACTACTATGCATATTAAGGTGATGTTTATGAAAATATGATTTGTATTCCCTTACTAGGATGACTTGATAGGTGTACTAGTATGGACAAGGGTATGGAACCTTGTCTATGCATTGCACATGTGTATCTTGATAGGATAGTTCCTAGGTTTGTTTCTTAGGTATATGAAGGATGTATATATGAACATGTTATGAATATGATGTATATGATATGATGAGGTATGAATCTGTAAGTATGAACATGTGTGACTTAATGTGTTATATGAAAGGTTTGTTCACATCTATGTATACACTCACACACATGAATGGTGATCTAGTTAATAGATGGGCCTTGAGAGGGGTGCTCAAGAATGCTATAAGACTAGATAGGTGCTTGAATATTCTATAAGCATATGAGGAATGATTATCCTAAGCTTATGTCTTATAAATAAATGTAATGAAGGCTTTTCAATAAAGGGAACTTAACTTAGAACCGAGCGAACTTGACAACGGGAGGTGATGACTTATCCATAGAAGGAAAGATTTATCCTAAAGTTGCCCATGTGATGTTTACTCCCTTGTTGATGGGATATGTCATCTAAGGTATTCCCATGAGGATTGGACCACTTTACCAAATGGTATGAATAGGGATATCTACCTCTTAGTTCTTGAACTATGTTGCCACCATAGGATACTAGCTAGAGGATTCTACCTCGATAGCTATGTTTATATTGGTTCTACTTTAGCCGGTAGACCACCTTCCATCGGTGTAAGCTTTGATGACACCGGATTCCATGTTTAGCACCCATGGTCTATGTCGGTTAAGGTTATGATTTCCCTAAATTTAAAATGGACAATGGAAGTAATTGAATAGGATCCTAACTAGGAGGACTTAAGATAAGTTACTTAGAATAGGTGGAAGTAATGAACCCATCTAGACATTGCACAAGTGACTCCTTAGGAAGTCTTAGGAAGGTACCTTAATAGATATTATTATGTATACAGTGTCATTTATGTATGATATTGTAGTCTTGGTTTGACTATGATTATATTGTACTATACTTCTATGATGGAATGTGTTGTCTTGTGTAGATGCTATGTATGGTATTCTCTTATGTTCCTTAGGTGATGCATTGAAACAAGTGTCCCTAAAGGGTTACTTAGTAAGCAAATGAATTGAAAGAAAG
>JABWTJ010000320.1:42500-52500 GCA_016801875.1 Solanum sitiens | reverse complement strand
CAAAGTAATGATAGGCTACATATTTGCACAAATAAAAGATGTTTCAATATCGTACGAACCATAAAAGTAATGAACAATAATATGAACGAGCAACGTGAGGCGGAAACGTTGAGAATAGATAATGGAAAGTAGATGAATATGTTTATTATGCATGAAGGTTGTTTCAAATTCCTTTGATTTATGTACGACAGGAAAATCCACATGTTTCGACTAGAGCTCGAACAATGTCGCGCAAGCCACGACCGATGCGGGAAAGCCACGGCCGACCGTCGTGTGCAGGCACGTCCGATGACAGCCGACCGTGTGTGATGTCCAAGGGCTATGATGGCATGACACGCCCGACAATGGCCGACCGTGTGTGTTGTCCAAGGGCGATGATGACATGCCACGCCCGACGTCGTCCGACCATGTGTGCTGTCGAAGGGCTATGATGGCATGCCACGCCCGACGTCGTCCGACCATGTTTGCTGTCGAAGGGCTATGATGGCATGCCACGCTCGATGTCATCCAACCATGTCAACTAGTCCAAAGGCAATGATGGCATGCCACACCCGACGTCCTCCGACTATGTCAACTAGTCCAAAGGCGATGATGGCATGCCACGCCCGACGTCGTTCGACCGTGTCAACTAGTCCAAAGGCGATGATGGCATGCCAAGCCCGACGTCGTTCGACCGTGCGTGCAGTCCAAGGGCGATGATGGCATTCCACGCCCGACGTCGTCCAACCGTGTATGCTGTCAAAGGGACATGATGGCATTCCACGCCCGACGTCGTCCGACCGTGTATGCTGCAAGCCCCATGATGGCATGCCATACCCGACGTCGTCCGACCGTGCGTGCAGTCCAAGGACAATGATGGCATGCAACGCCCGACGTTGTCTGACCGTGTGTGCTGTCAAAGGTCCATGATGGCATGCCACACCCGATGCCGTCCGACTGTGTGGTGCCCAAGGGCGATGATGGCATGCCACGCCAGACGTTGTTCGATCGTGCGTGCAGTCCAAGGGCGATGATGGCATGCCATTCTTGACGTCGTCCGACCATGCGTGCTGTCCAAGGGCGATGATGGCATGCCACGCCCAACGTCGTTTGACCGTGTATGCTCCCCAAGGGCGATGATGGCATGCCACGTACGACGTCGTCCGACCGTGTGTGCTGCCCAAGGGCGATGATGGCATGCCACGCCTGACGTCGTCCGACCGTGTCACCTAGTCCAAAGGCGATGATGGCATGCATCGCCCGACATCGTCCTACTATGTCAAGTAGTCCAAAGGCATTGATGGCATGCCACGCCCAATGTCGTCTGACCGTGCGTGCTGACCAAGGGCGATGATGGCATGCCACGCCCGACGTCGTTCGATCGTGCGTGCAGTCCAAGGGCGATGATGGCATGCCATGCCCGACGTCATCCGACCGTGTGTGCTGCCAAGGGCCATGATGGCATGCCACGCCCGACGTCGTCTGACCTTGCGTGTGGTCCAAGGACAAGGACTGCATGCAACACCCGACGTCGTTCGACCGTGTGCTGTCAAAGGGCCATGATGGTATGCTACGCTTGATGTCGTTCGACCGTGTGGTGTCCAAGGGCGATGATGGCATGCCACGCCAGACATCATCCGATCGTGCGTGCAGTCTAAGGGCGATGATGGCATGCAACGCCTGATGTCGTCCTACTGTGTGTGCTGTCAAAGGGCCATGATTGCATGCGACGCCCGACATCGTCAAACCGTGTGTGCTGCACAAGGGCGATGATGGCATGCCATGCCTGACGTCGTACGACCATGCGGGCAGTCCTAGGGCGATGATGGCATGCCACGCCTGACGTCGTCCGACCGTGCGGGCAGTCCCAGGGCGATGATGGCATGCCACGCCTGACATCGTACGATCGTGCATGCTGTCCAAGGGCGATGATGGCATGCCACACCCAACATCGTCTGACCGTGTGTGCTGCCCAAGGGCGATGATGGCATGCCACGCCCGACGTTGTCTGACCGTGTGTGCTGCCCAAGGGCGATGATGGCATGCCACGCCCGATGTCGTTCGACCGTGTCACCTAGTCCAAAGGCGATGATGGCATGCCACGCTCGATGTCGTCCGACCGTGTCAACTAGTCCAAAGGCGAAGATGGCATGCCACGCTCGACGTCGTTCGACCGTGCGTGCAGTTCAAGGGCGATGATGGCATTCCACGCCCGACAACGTCCGACCGTGTGTGCTGTCAAAGGGACATGATGGCATTCCACGCCCGACGTCGTCCGACCGTGTGTGCTGTCCAAGCCCCATGATGGCATGCCACGCCCGACATCGTCCGACCATGCGTGCAGTCCAAGGACGATGATGGCATGCAACGCCCGACGTTGTCCAACCGTGTGTGCTGTCAAAGGTCAATGATGGCATGCCATGCCCGATGCCGTCTGACTGTGTGGTGCCCAAGGGCGATGATGGCATGACACGCCAGACGTTGTTCGATCGTGCGTGCAGTCCAAAGCGATGATGGCATGCCACGCTTGACGTCGTTCGACCGTGCGTGCTGTCCAAGGGCGATGATGGCATGCCACGCCCAACGTCGTTTGACCGTTTGTGCTCCCCAAGGGCGATGATGGCATGCCACGTACGACGTCGTCCGACCGTGTGTGCTGCCCAAGGGCGATGATGGCATGCCACGCACGACGTTGTCCAACCGTGTCACCTAGTCCAAAGGCGATGATGGCATGCATCGCCCGACGTCGTCCTACTGTGTCAAGTAGTCCAAAGGCATTGATGGCATGCCACGCCCGACGTCGTCCGACCGTGCGTGCTGACCAAGGGCGATGATGGCATGCCACGCCCGACATCGTTCGATCGTGCGTGCAGTCCAAGGGTGATGATGGGATGCCACGCCCGACGTCGTCCGACCGTGTGTGCTTCCCAAGGGCCATGATGGCATGCCACGCCCGACGTCGTCTGACCGTGCGTGTGGTCCAAGGGCGAGGATGGCATACAACGCCCGACGTCGTTCAACCGTGTGCTGTCAAAGGGCCATGATAGTATGTTACGCCTGATGTCATTCGACCGTGTGGTGTACAAGGGCGATGATGGCATGCCACGCCAGACGTCATCCGATTGTGCATGCAGTCCAAGGGCAATGATGGCATGTAATGCCCGACGTCATCCTACCGTATTGCGAGGGAAGGCGTGGGACGCGAGACCGTCTTTTGGGTTCACCCCGCACATGGAATGCGAGGGGAGAAAGGCGACTGGTTGCACGTGCACAATGCCTTGGTAGTAGGTATGCAACACAGGATTCCAACGTCCATCAAGCCTAGGTTGTGCTTCATCCGCCACCCAGATGGCATGCGAGTTATGACGTCGCTGCTTGAAGCAGGGATCCAACCTAACCACACATGCCCAATTCCACTCATGCGCGGTACATGAATAGCTCCAACGATGCACACCCGACATCTACCCCGACGCCCGAGATGAGATGTCGTGCGACAATGTCGAACGCCTTCTTTGCAAAGCCAATTCTATACCCGCCGTTGCGCGCGTGCCTAATGGAGTTGATAATTCAATCACTGCAGAGATTGTTGGAGGAAGACTAAGGTTCACACAGGGGAACTGCCCACGCCCGGTCCATAGTAGCGTCTGGCCGTACATGGCCTTACGTGCCCCATGCGTGCGACGCTTAGAGTTAGCCGTAATAGAAGCTCTAGAACTCCCCACTCGCTCGAAAGCACTGCTGTTTCCACACCAAACGCTTCTATAAAAGCTATCGTGAGAAGTTACCTCGACAACACACGCTCGCCCTGCAGACGTCGCTGGCATGTTTTTGTAAGTGCCCAAAGGCGTAGCACGGACAAGCCATGCATGCCATCAAACGCCCATGCAGCACGCCTACTAAGCCCACAGGATGCCCATGACGTCCGCCTTGTTACACCTCAGTCGCCCCGCAAACGTCGCAGACATGTTTTTGTAAGCGCCCAATGACATAGCACGGACGATCCATGGATGCCATCAAGCGCCCACGCAGCACGCCTACTAAGCCCACAGGACGCCCTTGACGTCCGCGTGCTTTCGCCTCAAACGCCCCGCAGACGTCGCCGACATGTTTTTGTAAACGCCCAACGGTGTAGCACGGACGAGCCATACATGCCATCAAGAGCCCACGCAGCACGCCTACTAAGCCCACAGGACGCCCGTGACGTTGGCCTGCCTTCACCTCACTCGCCCCATCGACGTCGCCGGCGTGTTTTTGTAAATGCCCAACGGCGTAGCACGGACAAGCCATGCATTCCATCAAGCGCCCACGCAGCATGCCTACTAAGCCCACAGGACGCCCGTGACGTCCTCCTGCCTTCGCCTCACTCGCCCCGCCGACATCGCCGGCGTGTTTTTGTAAACGCCCAACGGCGTAGCACGGACAAGCCATGCATGCCATCAAGCACCCACGCAGCACGCCTACTAAGCCCACGGGATGCGTATGCCGTCCGTCCGCCTACGCCTCAGTCTTCCTCCAACACCTCTACCCCCCTTATATATGCTTAAAAAAGTTTTATCCATGTGACAAGAGTAAACATAGACTTTCTTTAGAATTATAATGGAAATGTACAACCCAAATATGCACGTTCTAAGGTACAAACACACATTATCTTTCACAAATGACTTTTATATATAAAAAAACTATGTTTCAACAATTGTTTTTAATTTTTATTTTTTTCCGAAATTTCCGAAAATTACTAATAAATTAATAACAAATAGGAAAAATATCGAAAAAATATGAAATCAACACAGAAAAATCACAAATTAATATAGTAACCTTAAAATAAAAAATTCAGTACATTTTAATTTTTAAAACGAGACTTAAAAAATAATAAACCATAAAAATAAATTATAAAATAATGATTAAATGTCGGAAAAATACGGAAATACTCGAAAACACTTCTAAACTTGTCAAAGTAATGATGGGCTACATATTCGCACAAATAAAAGATGTTTCAATATCGTACGAACCATAAAAGTAATGAAAAATGATACGAACGAGCAACGTGAGGCGGAAACGTTGAGAATAGATAATGGAAAGTAGATGAATATGTTTGTTATGCACGAAGATTGTTTCAAACTCCTTTGATTTATGTACAGCATGAACATCCACATATTTTGACTAGAGCTCGAACAATGTCGCGCAAGCCACGACCGATGCGGGCAAGCCACGACCGACCGTTGTGTGTAGGCACGTCCGACAACGGCCGACCGTGTTTGCTGTCCAAGGGTTATGATGGCATGACACGTCCGACGTCGTTCGACCATATGTGCTGTCCAACGGCTATGATGGCATGCCACGCCCGACGTCATCCGACCGTGTCAACTAGTCCAAAGGCGATGATTGCATGCCACGCCCAACGTCGTCCGACCGTGTCAACTAGTCCAAAGGCGATGATGGCATGCCACGCCCGACGTCGTCCGACCGTGTCACCTAGTCCAAAGGCGATGATGGCATGCATCGCCCGACGTCGTTCGACCGTGTCAAGTAACCCAAAGGCATTGATGGCATGCCACGCCCGACGTCATCCGACCGTGCGTGTTGTCCAAGGGCGATGATGGCATGCCACGCCCGACGTCATTCGATCGTGCGTGCAGTCCAAGGGCTATGATGGCATACCACGCCAGACGTCGTCTGACCGTGTGTGCTGTCAAAGGGCCATGATGGCATGCCACGCCCGACGTCGTCCGACCGTGCGTGTTGTCCAAGAGAGATGATCGCATGCCACGTTCGATGTCGTCCGACCGTGTGTGCTGACCAAGGGCGATAATGGCATGCCACGCCCGACGTAGTCCGACCGTGTGTGCTGCCCAAGGGCGATGATGGCATGCCACGCCCGACGTCGTTCGACCGTGCGTGCAGTCCAAGGGCAATGATGGCATGCCATGCCCGATGTCGTCCGACCGTGTGTGCTGCCGAAGGGCCATGATGGCATGCCACGCCCGACGTCGTCCGACCGTGCGTGTGGTCCAAGGGCGATGATGGCATACAATGCCCGATGTCGTTCGACCGTGTGCTATCAAAGGGCCATGATGGTATGCCATGCCTGATGTCGTTCGATCGTGTGGTGTCCAAGGGCGATGATGGCATGCCACGCCAGACGCCGTCCGATCGTGCGTGCAGTCCAAGGTCGATGATGGCATGCAACGCCCGACGTCGTCCTACTGTGTGTGCTGTCAAATGGCCATGATTGCATGCGACGCCCGACATCGTCCGACCGTGTGCGCTGCCCTAGGGCGATGATGGCATGCCACGCATGACATCGTCCGACCGTGCGGGCAGTCCTAGGGCGATGATGGCATGCCTTGCCTGACGTCGTCCGATCGTGCATGCTGTCCAAGGGCGATGATGGCATGCCACGCCCGACGTCGTCCGACCATGTGTGCTGTCGAAGGGCTATGATGGCATGCCACGCCCGACGTCGTCCAACCGTGACAACTAGTCCAAAGGCAATGATGGCATGCCACGCCCGACGTCGTCCGACTGTGTCAACTAGTCCAAAGGCGATGATGGCATGCCACGCCTGACGTCGTCCGACCGTATCAACTAGTCCAAAGGCGATGATGGCATGCCACGCCCGACGTCATTCAACCGTGCGTGCAGTCCAAGGGCGATGATGGCATTCCAGGCCCGACGTCGTTCGACCGTGTATGCTGTTAAAGGGCCATGATGGCATTCCACGCCTGATGTCGTCCGACCGTGTGTGTGTCCAAGCCCCATGATGGCATGCCACGCCCGACGTCGTCCGACCGTGCGTGCAGTCCAAGGACGATGATGGCATGCAACGCCCGACGTTGTCCGGCCGTGTGTACTGTCAAAGGTCCGTGAAGGCATGCCACGTCTGATGTCGTCCGACTGTGTGGTGACCAAGGGCGATGATAGCATGCCACGCCAGACGTCGTTCGATCGTGCGTGAAGTCCAAGGGCGATGATGGCATGCCACGCTTGACGTCGTCCGACCGTGCGTGCTGTCCGAAGGCGATGATGGCATGCCACACCCAACGTCGTTTGACCGTGTGTGCTGCCCAAGGGTGATGATGGCATGCCACGCCCGACGTCTTCCGATCGTGTGTGCTGCCCAAGGGCGATGATGGCATGCCACGCCCGACGTCGTCTGACCGTGTCACCTAGTCCAAAGGCGATGATGGCATGCATCGCCCGACGTCGTCATACTGTGTCAAGTAGTCCATAGGCATTAATGGCATGCCACGCCCGACGTCGTCCGATCGTGCGTGTTGACCAAGGGCGATGATGGCATGCCACGCCCGACGTTGTTCGACCATGCGTGTAGTCCAAGGGTGATGATGGCATGCCACGCCCGACGTCGTCCGACCGTGCGTGCAGTCCAAGGGCGATGATGGCATGCCACGCCCAACGTCGTCCGATCATGCGTGCTGTCAAAGGGCCATGATGGCATGCCACGCCCGATGTCGTCCAACCGTGCGTGCTGTCCAAGGGCGATGATGGCATGCCACGTCCGACATCGTTTGACCGTGCGTGCAGTCCAAGGGCGATGATGGCATGCCACGCCCGACGTCGTGTGACCGTGTGTGCTGCCCAAGGGCCATGATGGCTTGCCACGCCCGACGTCGTCCGACCATGCGTGTGGTCCAAGGGCGATGATGGCATACAACGCCCGACGTCATTCGACCGTGTGCTGTTAAAGGGCCATGATGGTATGCCACGCCTGATGTCGTTCGACTGTGTGGTGTCCAAGGGCGATGATGGCATGCCACGCCAGACGCCGTCCGATTGTCCGTGCATACCAAGAGCGATGATGGCATGCAACGTACGACGTCGTCCTACTGTGTGTGCGGTCAAAGGGCCATGATTGCATGCGACGCCCGACATCGTCCGACCGTGTGTGCTGCCATAGGGGGATGATGGCATGCCACGCCTGACGTCGTCCGACCGTGCGGGCAGTCCCAGGGCGATGATGGAATGCCACGCCTGACGTCGTCCGATCGTGCATGCTGTCCAAGGGCGATGATGGCATGCCACACCCAATGTCGTCTGACCGTTTGTGCTGCCCAAGGGAGATGATGGCATGCCATGCCCGATGTTGTCTGACAGTGTTTTCTGCCCAAGGGCGATGATGGCATGCCATGCTCAACATCGTTCGACCGTGTCACCTAGTCCAAAGGCGATGATGGCATGTATCGCCCGACATCGTTCGACCGTGTCAAGTAGTCCAAAGGCATCGATGGCATGCCACGCCCAACGTCGTTTGACCGTGCGTGCAATCCAAGGGCGATGATGTCATGCCACGCCCGACGTCGTCCGACCGTACGTGCAGTCCAAAGGCGATGATGGCATGCCACGCCCGACGTTGTCCGACCGTGCATGTTGTCAAAGGGCGATGATGACATGCCACGCCCAACGTCGTCCAACCGTGCATGCTGTCCAAGGGCGATGATGGCATGCCACGTCCAACCGCATGTGCTGCCTAAGGGCGATAATGGCATGCCACGCCCGATGTCGTCTGACCGTGTGTGCTGCCCAAGGGCCATGATGGCATGCCACGCCCGACAACGTCCGACTGTGCGTGTGGTCCAAGTTCGATGATGGCATACAACGCCCGACGTCGTTCGACCGTGTGCTGTCAAAGGGCCATGATGGTATGCCACGTCTGATGTCGTTCGACCGTGTGGTGTCCAAGGGCGATGACGGCATGCCACGCCAGACGCCGTCCGATCGTGCGTGCAGTCCAAGGGCGATGATGGCATGCAACGTCCGACATCGTCCGACCGTGTGTGCTGCCCTAGGGCGATAATGGCATGCCACACCAGACATCGTCCGACCGTGCAGGCAGTCCCAGGGCGATGATGGCATGCCACGCCTGACGTCGTCCGATTGTGCATGCTGTCCAAGGGCGATGATGGCATGCCACACCCAACGTCGTCTGACCGTGTGTGCTGCCCAAGGGCGATGATGGCATGCCACGCCCGACGTTGTCTGACCGTATGTGCTGCCCAAGGGCGATGATGGCATGCCATGCCCGACGTCATTCGACCGTGTCACCTAGTCCATAGGCGATGATGGCATGCATCACCTGACGTCGTCCGAGCGTGTCAAGTAGTCCAAAGGCATTGATGGCATGCCACGACCGACGTCGTTCAACCATGCGTGTAGTCCAAGGGCGATGATGGCATGCCACGCCCGACGTCGTCCGACCATGCGTGCAGTCCAAAGGCGATGATGGCATGCCACGCCAATGTCGTCCGACCGTACGTGCTGTCAAAGGGCCATGATGACATGCCACGCCCGACGTCATCCAACCGTGCGTGCTGTCCAAGGGCGATGAAGGCATGCCACGTCCGACGTCGTCCGACCGTGTGTGCTGCCCAAAGGCGATAATGGCATGCCACGCCCGACGTAGTTCGACTGTGTGTGCTGCCCAAGGGCGATGATGGCATGCCACGCCCGACGTCGTTCGACCTTGAGTGCAGTCCAAGGGCGATGATGGCATGCCATGCCCGACAAAGGGCTGAATGTCAGTGGATTGTGGCAGCAAGTCCACTCAGACACTTACAATACCCCGTCGCGATGACTTAGCCAACGACACGTGCCCTAGGGGGTCAGAGGCCCCTACTGTGGGTCGGCAAGCGGACGGCGGGCACATGCGTCGCTTCTAGCCCAGATTCGGACTTAGAGGCATTTAGTCATAATCCAGCACACGGTAGCTTCGCGCCACTGGCTTTTCAACCAAGTGCGATGGCCAATTATGTGAATCAATGGTTCCTCTCGTACTAGGTTGAATTACTATTGTGACACTGTCATCAGTAGGGTAAAACTAACCTGTCTCAGGATGGTCTAAACCCAGCTCACGTTCCCTATTGGTGGGTGAACAATCCAACACTTGGTGAATTATGCTTCACAATGATAGGAAGAGCCGACATCGAAGGATCAAAAAGCAACGTCGCTATGAATGCTTGGCTGCCACAAGCCAGTTATCCCTGTGGTAACTTTTCTGACACCTCTA
>JABWTJ010000320.1:32500-35000 GCA_016801875.1 Solanum sitiens | reverse complement strand
ACATCATTGCCCTTGGGCAGCACACACGGTCGGACGATGTCGGGCGTCGCATGCAATCATGGCCCTTTGACAGCACACACAGTAGGACGACGTCGGGCGTTGCATGCCATCATCGCCCTTGAACTGCACGCACGATCGGACGATGTCTGGCGTGGCATGCCATCATCGCCCTTGGACACCACACGGTCGAACGACATCAGGCGTGGCATACCATCATGGCCCTTTGACAGCACACGGTCGAATGACGTCGGGCGTTGCATGCCATCCTCGCCCTTGGACCACACGCACGGTCAGATGACGTCGGGCGTGGCATGCCATCATGGCCCTTGGGCAGCACACACGGTCGGACGACGTCGGGCGTGGCACGCCATCATCGCCCTTGGACTGCACGCACGATCGAATGACGTCGGGCGTGGCATGCCATCATCGCCCTTGGTCAGCACGCACGGTCGGACGACGTCGGGCGTGGCATGCTATCAAATGCCTTTGGAATACTTGACACAGTAGGACGACGTCGGGCGATGCATGCCATCATCGCCTTTGGACAGTACGCACGATCGGACGACGTCGGGTGTGGCATGCCATCATGGCCCTTTGACAGCACACACGGTCGGACGACGTCGGGCGTGCCATTCCATTATGGCCCTTTGACAGCACACGGTCGAACAATGTCGGGCGTTGTATGCCATCATCGCCCTTGGACCATACGCACGGTCGAACGACGTTGGGCGTGGAATGCTTTCATGGCCCTTGGGCAGCACACACGGTCGGACGACGTCGGGCGTGGCATGCCATCATCGCCCTTGGACTGCATGCATGGTCGAACGATGTCGAACGTGGCATGCCATCATCGCCTTTGGATAACACGCACGGTCGAACGACGTCGAGCGTGGCATTTCATCATCGCCCTTGGGCAGCACACACGATCAAACGACATTGGGCGTAACATGTCGTCATCGCCTTTGGACTAGGTAACACAATTAGACGACGTCGGGCGTGGCATGCCATCATCGCCCTTGGGCAGCACACACGGTAGGACGACGTCGGGCGTGGCATTCCATCATCGCCCTTGGACAGTACGCACGATTGGACGACGTCGGGTGTGGCATGCCATCATGGACCTTTGACAGCACACACGGTCTGACGACGTCAGGCGTGCCATTCCATCATCGCCCTTGGACTGCACGCACGGTCGAATGACGTCGGGCGTGCCATGCCATCATTGCCCTTGGGCAGCATACACGGTCGGACGTGGTAGTCCATCATCGCCCATTGACAGTACACATGGTCGGACGATGTAGGGCGTGGCATGCCATCATCGCCCCTTGACTGCATGCACGGTCGAACGACGTTGGGCGTGGCATGCCATCATCGCCCTTGAACAGTACGCACGGTCGGACGACGTCGAGAAGTGCATGCCATCATCGCCCTTAGGCAGCACACACGGTCGGACGACGTCGGACGTGGCATACCATCATCGCCCTTAGACAGCACGCACGGTTGGACGATGTCGGGTGTGGCATGTCATCATGGCCCTTTGACAGCAAGCACGGTCGGACGACGTCGGGCGTGGCATGACATCATCGCCTTTGGATTGCAAGCACGGTCGGACGACGTCGGGCGTGGCATGCCATCATTGCCTATGCACTGCACGCACGGTCGAACGACGTCGGGCGTGGCATGCCATCAATGCCTTTGGACTACTTGACACGGTCGGACGACGTCGGGCGGTGCATGCCATCATCGCCTTTGGACTAGGTGACATGGTCGAACGACGTCGGGCGTGGCATGGTATCATTGCCCATGGGAAGCACACACGGTCAGACAACGTCGGGCGTGGCATACCATCCTCGCCCTGGGGCAGCACACACGGTCAGACGACGTTGGGTGTGGCATGCCATTATCGCCCTTGGACAGCATGCACGATCGGACGACATCAGGCGTGGCATGCCATCATCGCCCTGGGACTGGCCGCACGGTCGAACGACGTCAGGCGTAGCATGCCATCATCGCCCTAGGGCAGCACACACGGTCGGACGATGTCGGGCATCGCATGCAATCATGGCCCTGTGATAGCACACACAGTAGGAAGACGTCGGGCATTGTATGCCATCATCGCCCTTGGACCACACGCACGGTCGGACGACGTCGGGTGTGGCATGCCATCATGGCCCTTAGGCAGCACACGGTCGGACGACGTTGGGCGTGGTATGCCATTATCGCCCTTAGGCAGCACAAACGGTCAGACGACGTTGGACATGGCATGCCATCATCGCTCTTGGACAGCATGCACGGTTGGACGACGTCGGGTGTGGCATGTCATCATGGCCCTTTGACAGCACGTACGGTCGGACGACGTCGGGTGTGGCATGCCATCATCGCCTTTGGACTGCACGCACGGTCGGACGACATCGGGCGTGGCATGACATCATCGCCCTTGGATTCCATGCACGGTCGAACGACGTCGGGCGTGGCATGCCAACAATGCCTTTGGACTACT
>JABWTJ010000320.1:20000-25000 GCA_016801875.1 Solanum sitiens | reverse complement strand
TAAATTCATATAGTAACCTTAAAATAAAAAATTCAGTACATTTTAATTTTTAAAACGAGACGTAAAAAATAATAAACCATGATGGTATGCCACGCCTGATGTCGTTCGACGGTGTGGTGTCCAAGGGCGATGATGGCATGCCACACCTGATGTCGTTCGACCGTGTGGTGTCCAAGGTCTATGATGGTATGCCACGCCAGACGTCGTCCGACCGTGCGTGTGGTCCAAGGGCGATATGGCATACAACGCCCGACGTCGTTCGACCGTGTGCTGTCAAAGGTCCATGATGGTATGCCACGCCTGATGTCGTTCGACCGTGTGGTGTCCAAGGGCAATGATGGCATGCCACGCCAGACGTCGTCCGACCGTGCATGTAGTCCAAGGGCGATGATGGCATACAACGCCCGACGTCGTTCGACCGTGTGCTGTCAAAGAGCCATGATGGTATGCCACGCCTGATGTCGTTTGATCGTGTGGTGTCCAAGGGCGATGATGGCATGCCATGCCAAATGTCGTCCGATCGTGCGTACAGTCCAAGGGCGAAGATGGCATGCAACGCCCGATGTCGTCCTACTGTGTGTGCTGTCAAAGGGCCATGATTGCATGAGACACCCGACATCGTCCGACCGTGTGTGCTGCCCAAGGGCAATGATGGCATGCCACGCCTGAGATCGTACGACCGTGCGGGCAGTCCCAGGGCGATGATGGCATGCCACGCCTGACGTCGTTCGACCGTGCGGGCAGTCCCAGGGCGATGATGGCATGCCACGCCTGACGTCGTCTGATCGTGCATGATGTCCAAGGGCGATGATGGCATGCCACACCCAACGTCGTCTGACCGTGTGTGCTGCCCAAGGGCAATGATGGCATGCTACGCCCGACGTTATCTGATCGTGTGTGCTGCCCAAGGGTGATGATGGCTTGCCACGCCCGACGTCGTTCGACTGTGTCACCTAGTCCAAAGGCGATGATGGCATGCATCACCCGACGTTGTTCGACCATGTAAAGTAGTCAAAGGCATTGATGGCATGCCACGTCCATCGTCGTTCGACCGTGCGTGAAATCCAAGGGCGATGATGGCATGCCACGCCCGACGTCGTCCGACCGTGCGTGCAGTCCAAAGGCAATGATGGCATGCCACGCCCGATGTCGTCCGACCGTGCGTGCTGTCAAAGGGCCATGATGACATGCCACGCCCGACGTCGTCCAACCGTGCGTGCTGTCCAAGGGCGATGATGGCATGCCACGTCCGACGTCGTCCGATCGTATGTGCTGCCGAAGGGCGATAATGGCATGCCAAGCCCGACGTCGTCCAACCATGTGTGCTGCCCAAGGGCCATGATGGCATGCCACGCCCGACGTTGTTCGACCGTGCGTGCGGTCCAAGTGCGATGATGGCATGCAACGCCCGACGTCGTTCGACTGTGAGCTGTCAAAAGGGCCATGATGGTATGCCACGTCTGATGTGGTTCGACCGTGTGGTGTCCAAGGGCAATGATGGCATGCCACGCCAGACGCCGTCCGATCGTCCGTGGAGTCCAAGGGCGATGATGGCATACAACGCCCGACGTCGTCCTACCGTGTGTGCTGTCAAAGGGCCATGATTGCATGCAACGCCCGACATCGTCCGACCGTGTGTGCTGCCCAAGGGCGATGATGGCATGCAACGCCTGACGTCGTCCGACCGTGCGGGCAGTCCCAGGGCGATGATGGCATGCCACGCCTGACGTCTTCCAACCGTGCGTGCTGTCCAAGGGCGATGATGGCATGCCACGCCCAACGTCATCTGACCGTGTGTGCTGCCCAAGGGCCATGATGGCATGCCACACTCGACGTCGTCCGACTGTGCCTGTAGTCCAAGGGCGATGATGGCATGCAACGCCCGACGTCGTCCAACCTTATGTGCCGTCAAATGGCCATGATTGTATGGCACGCCTGATGTCGTTCGATCGTTTGGTGCCCAAGGGAGATGATGGCATGCCACACCAGACGTCGTCCGATCGTGCGTGCAGTCCAAGGGCGATGATGGCATACAACGCCCGACGTCGTCCTACCGTGTGTGCTGTCAAAGGGCCATGATTGCATGCAACGCCCGACATCGTCCGACCGTGTGTGCTGCCCAAGGGCGATGATGGCATGCAACGCCTGACGTCGTCCGACCGTGCGGGCAGTCCCAGGGCGATGATGGCATGCCACGCCTGATGTCGTCTGACCGTGTGTGCTGCCCAAGGGCGAGGATGGCATGCCACGCCCGACGTTGTCTGACCGTGTGTGCTGCTCAAGGGCGATGATGGCATGCCACGCCTGACGTCGTCCGACCGTGTCACCTAGTCCAAAGGCGGTGATGGCATGCATCGCCCGATGTCGTCCGACCGTGTCAAGTAACCCAAAGGCGATGATGGCATGCAACGCCCGACGTCGTCCTACCGTGTGTGCTGTCAAAGGGTCATGATTGCATGCGACGCCCGACATCGTCCGACCGTGTGTGCTGCCCAAGGGCGATGCTGGCATGCAATGCCTGATGTTGTCCGACCGTGCGGGCAGTCCAAGGACGATGATGGCATGCCACGCCTGACGTCGTCCGACCGTGCGTGCTGTCCAAGGGCGATGATGGCATGCCACGCCCAACGTCGTCTGACCGTGTGTGCTGCCCAAGGGCGAGGATGGCATGCCACGCCCGATGTTGTCTGACCATGTGTGCTGCTCAAGGGCGATGATGGCATGCCATGCCCGACGTCGTCCGACCATGTCACCTAGTCCAAAGGCGATGATGGCATGCATCGCCCGACGTCGTCTGACCGTGTCAAGTTGTCCAAAGGTATTGATGGCATGCCACGCCCGACGTCGTTCGACCGTGCGTGCAGTCCAAGGGCGATGATAGCATGCAACGCTCGACGGCGTCCGACCGTGTGTGCTGCCCAAGGGCCATGATGGCATGCCACACTCGACGTCGTCCGACTGTGCCTGTAGTCCAAGGGCGATGATGGCATGCAATGCCCGACGTCGTCCAACCTTATGTGCCGTCAAATGGCCATGATTGTATGCCACGCCTGATGTCGTTCGATCGTTTGGTGCCCAAGGGAGATGATGGCATGCCACACCAGACGTCGTCCGATCGTGCGTGCAGTCCAAGGGCGATGATGGCATGCAACGCCCGACGTCGTCCTACCGTGTGTGCTGTCAAAGGGCCATGATTGCATGCAACGCCCGACATCTTCCGACCGTGCGGGTAGTCCAAGGACGATGATGGCATGCCACGCCTGACGTCGTCCGACCGTGCGTGCTGTCCAAGGGCGATGATGGCATGCCACGCCCAATGTCGTCTGACCGTGTGTGCTGCCCAAGGGAGAGGATGGCATGCCACGCCCGATGTTGTCTGACCATGTGTGCTGCTCAAAGGCGATGATGGCATGCCATGCCCGACGTCGTCCGACCATGTCACCTAGTCCAAAGGCGATGATGGCATGCATCGCCCGACGTCGTCTGACCGTGTCAAGTTGTCCAAAGGTATTGATGGCATGCCACGTCCGACGTCGTTCGACCGTGCGTGCTGTCCAAAGGCGATGATGGCATGCCACGCCCGACGTCGTTCGACCGTGCGTGCAGTCCAAGGGCGATGATGGAATGCCACGCCCGACGTCGTCTGACCGTGTGTGCTGTCAAAGGGCCATGATGGCATGCCACGCCCGACGTCGTCCAACCGCGTGTGCTGTCCAAGGGCGATGATGGCATGCCACATCCGACGTCGTTCGACCGTGCGTGCAGTCCAAGGGCCATGATGGCATGCCACGCTCGACGTCGTCCGATCGTGCGTGCTGTCAAAGGGCCATGATGGCATGAAATGCCCGACGTTGTTCGACCGTGCGTGCAGTCCAAGGACGATGATGGCATGCCATGCCCGACGTCGTCCGACCGTGGGTGCAGTCCAAGGGCGATAATGGCATGCCACGCCCAACGTTGTCCGACCGTGTGTGCTGCCCAAGGGCCATGATGGCATGCCATGCCTAACGTCGTCCGACCGTGCGTGTGGTCCAAGGACGATGATGGCATACAACGCCCGACGTCGTTCGACCGTGTGCTGTCAAAGGGCCATGATGGTATGCCACGCCTGATGTCGTTCGACCCTGTGGTGTACAAGGGCGATGATGGCATGCCACGCCAGACGCCGTACGATCATGCGTGCAGACCAAGGGCGATGATGGCATGCAACGTACGACGTTGTCCTACTGTGTGTGCTGTCAAAGGGCCTTGATTGCATGCGACGCCCGACATCGTCCGACCGTGTGTGCTGACCTAGGGCGATGATGGCATGCCTTGCCTGACGCCGTTCGACCGTGCGGGCAGTCCCAGGGCGATGATGGCATGCCACGCCTAACGTCGTCCGATCGTGCATGCTGTCCAAGGGCGATGATGGCATGCCACACCCAACGTCGACTGACCCATGTGTGCTGCCCAAGGGCGATGATGGCATGACACGCCCGACGTTATCTGACCGTGTGTGCTTCCCAAGGGCGATGATGGCATGCCACGCCCGACATCGTTCGACCGTGTCACCTAGTACAAAGGCGATAATGGCATGCATCACCCGACGTCGTTCGACCATATCAAGTAGTCCAAAGGCATTGATGGCATGCCACGCCCGACGTCGTTCGACCGTGCGTGCAATCCAAGGGCGATGATGGCATGCCACGCCCGACGTCGTCCGACCGTGCATGCAGTCCAAGGCAATGATGGCATGCCACGCCCGACGTCGTCCGACCGTGCGTGCTGTCAAAGGGCCATGATGAAATGCCACGCCCGACGTCGTCCAACCGTGCGTGCTGTCCAAGGGTGATGATGTCATGCCATGTCCGATGTCGTCCGACCGTATGTGCTGCCTAAGGTCGATAATGGCATGCCAGGCCCGACGTCATCCGACCGTGTGTGCTGCCCAAGGCCCATGATGGCATGCCACGCCCGACGTCGTCCGACCGTGCGTGTGGTCCAAGTGCGATGATGGC
>JABWTJ010000320.1:10000-12500 GCA_016801875.1 Solanum sitiens | reverse complement strand
ACGTCGTTCGACCGTGTCAACTTGTCCAAAGGCGATAATGGCATGCCACACCAGATGTCGTCCGACCGTGTCAACTAGTCCAAAGGCGATAATGGCATGCCACGCCCGACGTCGTTCGACCGTGCGTGCAGTCTAAGGGCGATGATGGCATGCCACGCCCGACGTCGTCCAACCGTGTGTGCTGTCAAAGAGCCATGATGGCATGCCATGCCCGACGTCGTCCGACCGTGTGTGTTGTCCAAGCGCCATGATAGCATGCCACGCCCGACTTCGTCCGACTGTGCATGCAGTCCAAGGACGATGATGGCATGCAACGCCCAATGCCGTCTGACCATGTGTGCTGTCAAAGGTCTATGATGGCATGCCACGCCCGATGCCGTACGACCTTGTGGGGCCCAAGGGCGATGATGGCATGCCACGCCAGACGTCGTTCGACCGTGCATGTTGTCCAAGGGTGATGATGGCATGCCACGCCCAACGTCATTTGACCGTGTATGCTGCCCAAGGCCGATGATGTCATGCCACACCAGTCGTCGTCTGACCGTGTGTGCTGGCCAAGGGCGATGATGGCATGCCACGCCCGACGTCGTCCGACCGTGTTACCTAGTCCAAAGGCGATGATTGCATGCATCGCCCAACGTCGTCCGACCGTGTCAAGTAGTCCAAAGGCATTGATGGCATGCCACGCCCGACGTCGTTCGACCGTGCGTGCTATCCAAGGGCGATGATGGCATGCCACGCCCGACGTCATTCGACCGTGCGTGCAGTCCAAGGGCGATGATGGCATGCCACGCCCGACGTCATCCGATCATGTGTGCTGCCCAAGGGCCATGATGGCATGTCACGCCCGACGTCGTCCGACCGTGCGTGCAGTCTTAGGGCGATGATGGTATACAACGCCCGACGTTGTCCGACCGTGTGTGCTGTTAAAGGGCCATAATGGCATGCTATGCCCGATGTCGTCCGATCGTGTGGTCCCCAAGGGCGATGATGGAATGCCACGCCTGACGTCGTCCGACCGTGTGTGCAGTCCAAGGGCGATAATGGCATGAAATGCCCGACGTCGTCCTCCCGTGTCAAAGGGCCATGATTGCCTGCGACGCTCGACATCGTCTGACCGTGTGTGCTGCCCAAGGGCGATGATGGCATGCCACGCCTGACGTCGTCCGACCATGCGGGCAGTCCAAGTGCGATGATGGCATGCCACGCCTGACGTCTTCCAACCGTGCGTGCTGTCCAAGGGCGATGATGGCATGCCACGCCCAATGTCATCTGACCGTGTGTGCTGCCCAAGGGCCATGATGGCATGCCACACTCGACGTCGTCCGACTGTGCCTGTAGTCCAAGGGCGATGATGGCATGCAACGCCCGACGTCGTCCAACCTTATGTGCCGTCAAATGGCCATGATTGTATGCCACGCCTGATGTCGTTCGATCGTTTGGTGCCCAAGGGAGATGATGGCATGCCACACCAGACGTCGTCCGATCGTGCGTGCGGTCCAATGGCGATGATGGCATACAACGCCCGACGTCGTCCTACCGTGTGTGCTGTCAAAGGGCCATGATTACATGCAACGCCCGACATCGTCCGACCGTGTGTGCTGCCCAAGGGCGATGATGGCATGCAACGCCTGACGTCGTCCGACCGTGCGGGCAGTCCCAGGGCGATGATGGCATGCCACACCTGATGTCGTCTGACCGTGTGTGCTGCCCAAGGGCGAGGATGGCATGCCACGCCCGACGTTGTCTGACCGTGTGTGCTGCTCAAGGGCGATGATGGCATGCCACGCCTGACGTCGTCCGACCGTGTCACCTAGTCCAAAGGCGGTGATGGCATGCATCGCCCGATGTCGTTCGACCGTGTCAAGTAACCCAAAGGCGATGATGGCATATAACGCCCGACGTCGTCCTACCGTGTGTGCTGTCAAAGGGTCATGATTGCATGCGACGCCCGACATCGTCCGACCGTGTGTGCTGCCCAAGGGCGATGCTGGCATGCAACGCCTGATGTTGTCCGACCGTGCGGGCAGTCCAAGGACGATGATGGCATGCCACGCCTGACGTCGTCCGACCGTGCGTGCTGTCCAAGGGCGATGATGGCATGCCACGCCCAACGTCGTCTGACCGTGTGTGCTGCCCAAGGGCGAGGATGGCATGCCACGCCCGATGTTGTCTGACCATGTGTGCTGCTCAAGGGCGATGATGGCATGCCATGCCCGACGTCGTCCGACCATGTCACCTAGTCCAAAGGCGATGATGGCATGCATCGCCCGACGTCGTCTGACCGTGTCAAGTTGTCCAAAGGTATTGATGGCATGCCACGCCCGACGTCGTTCGACCGTGCGTGCAGTCCAAGGGCGATGATAGCATGCAACGCTCGACGGCGTCCGACCGTGTGTGCTGCCCAAGGGCCATGATGGCATGCCACACTCGACGTCGTCCGACTGTGCCTGTAGTCCAAGGGCGATGATGGCATGCAACGCCCGACGTCGTCCAACCT
>JABWTJ010000320.1:0-2500 GCA_016801875.1 Solanum sitiens | reverse complement strand
ACAATGGTCCGACTGTTTGGTGCCCAAGGGCGATGATGGCATGCCACGCCAGACGTTGTTCGATCGTGCGTGCAATCCAAGGGCGATGATGGCATGCCACTCTTGACGTCGTCCGACCATGCGTGCTGTCCAAGGGCGATGATGGCATGCCACGCCCAACGTCGTTTGACCGTGTGTGCTCCCCAAGGGCGATGATGGCATGCCACGTACGACGTCGTTCAACCGTGTGTGCTGCCCAAGGGCGATGATGGCATGCCACACCTAACGTCGTCCGACCGTGTCACCTAGTCCAAAGGCGATGATGGCATGCATCGCCCGACATCGTCCTACTGTGTCAAGTAGTCCAAAGTCATTGATGGCATGCCACGCCCGATGTCGTCTGACCATGCGTGCTGACCAAGGGCGATGATGGCATGCCACGCCCGACGTAGTTCGATCGTGCGTGCAGTCCAAGGGCGATGATGGCATGCCATGCCCGACGTCGTCCGACCGTGTGTGCTGCCCAAGGGCCATGATGGCATGCCACGCCCGACGTCGTCTGACCATGCGTGTGGTCCAAGGGCAAGGATGGCATGCAACGCCCGACGTTGTTCGACCGTGTGCTGTCAAAGGGCCATGATGGTATGCTACGCCTGATGTCGTTCGACCGTGTGGTGTCCAAGGGCGATGATGGCATGCCACGCTAGACATCGTACGATCGTGCGTGCAGTCCAAGGGCGATGATGGCATGCAACGCCCGACGTCGTCCTACTGTGTGTGCTGTCAAAGGGCCATGATTGCATGCGACGCCCGACATCGTCCAACCGTGTGTGCTGCCAAGGGCGATGATGGCATGCCACGCCTGACGTCGTACGACCATGCAGGCAGTCCTAGGGCGATGATGGCATACCATGCCTGACGTCGTCCGACTGTGCGGGCAGTCCTAGGGCAATGATGGCATGCCACGCCTGACGTCGTTCGATCGTGCATGCTGTCCAAGGGCGATGATGGCATGCCACACCCAACGTCGTCTGACCGTGTGTGCTGCCCAAGGGCGATGATGGCATGCCACGCCCGACGTTGTCTGACCGTGTGTGCTGCCCAAGGGCGATGATGGCATGCCACGCCCGACGTCGTTCGACCGTGTCACCTAGTCCAAAGGGGATGATGGCATGCCACGTCCGATGTCGTCCGACCGTGTCAACTAGTCCAAAGGTGATGATGGCATGCCACGCCCGACGTCATTCGACCGTGCATGCAGTCCAAGGGCGATGATGGCATTCCACGCCCGACAACGTCCGACCGTATGTGCTGTCAAAGGGACATGATGGCATTCCACGCCCGACGTCGTCCGACCGTGTGTGTTGTCCAAGCCCCATGATGGCATGCCACGCCCGACGTCATCCGACCGTGCGTGCAGTCCAAGGACGATGATGGCATGCAACGCCCGACGTTGTCCGACCGTGTGTGCTGTCAAAGGTCCATGATGGCATGCCACGCCCGATGCCGTCCGACTGTGTGGTGCCCAAGGGCGATAATGGCATGACACGCCAGACGTTGGTCGATCGTGCGTGCAATCCAAAGCGATGATGGCATGCCACGCTTGACGTCGTCCGACCGTGCGTGCTGTCCAAGGGCGATGATGGCATGCCACGCCCAACGTAGTTTGACCGTGTGTGCTCCCCAAGGGCGATGATGGCATGCCACGCACGACGTCGTCCGACCGTGTGTGCTACCCAAGGGCGATCATGGCATGCCACGCACGACGTCGTCCAACCGTGTCACCTAGTCTAAAGGCGATGATGGCATGCATCGCCCGACGTCGTCCTACTGTGTCAAGTAGTCCAAAAGCATTGATGGCATGCCATGCCCGACGTCGTCCGACCGTGCGTGATGACCAAGGGCGATGATGGCATGCCACGCCCGACATCGTTCGATCGTGCGTGCAGTCCAAGGGTGATGATGGCATGCCACGCCCGACGTCGTACGACCGTGTGTGCTTCCCAAGGGCCATGATGGCATGCCACGCCCGATGTCTTCTGACCGTGCGTGTGGTCCAAGGGCGAGGATGGCATGCAACGCCCGACGTCGTTCAACCGTGTGCTGTCAAAGGGCCATGATAGTATGCTACGCCTGATGTCGTTCGACCGTGTGGTGTACAAGGGCGATGATGGCATGCCACGCCAGACGTCGTCCGATCGTGCGTGCAGTCCAAGGGCGATGATGGCATGCAATGCCCGACGTCGTCCTACTGTGTGTGCTGTCAAAGGGCCATGATAGCATGCGACGCCCGACATCGTCCAACCGTGTGTGCTGCCAAAGGGCGATGATGGCATGCCACGCCTGACGTCGTACGACCATACGGGCAGTCCTAGGGCGATGATGGCATACCATGCCTGACGTCGTCCGACTGTGCGGGCAGTCCTAGGGCAATGATGGATGCCACGCCTGACGTCGTTCGATCGTGGCAGTCCTAGGGCAATGATGGCATGCCACGCCTGACGTCGTTCGATCGTGCATG
>JABWTJ010000032.1:3659775-3674847 GCA_016801875.1 Solanum sitiens | reverse complement strand
TCAAATTTCCAACTTTCCAAGTTCCTCTCTTTTCATATTCCCTCCAATTCCCATTAACTCTTGTTATATACCCAACAATCCCCTACATGAATGGGGGAATGATTCTAACATTAGGAAGGCACGGACGAGTGTGTATTTTACAAGCAAGGATCAATTGCATATGGATAAGTAGGTTTCCCCTTGGACTTTCCATATTGAACATATGTCGGATATACTCGGTCAATTGATATATGCGATATCTTTGAACCTTTGAGCTTTGGTGTATACCTAGACAACCATATGTCACACAATTAACCCTTTACCATTTATGGTTCTTACAGTTGTGTTCGTTTCAGCCATGAAACCGACTAATTTCATGAGTGTATAGAGAATAGACTTTTGACATGAAATTCTCATTGAAGCGGCTTATACTACACACTCACATAGGTGATTTCTAACTGTGTCATCTCATAAATACATTATTTGATCAAATCTGCCATACTTAGCAAATCATTAAATTTTTTAAACTGTACTAAGTCATTAACAAGACTTAAGGTCTTAACCTTGTTTCTTAACATTGTCTTCATCATAAGAATTGATTGAGTTGATTCACAATATCGAACCGTCAGTCACAACTTTATTTTTCTCCTTAAATCTAGCTTTTGGGATCTCCAGTTTGCTAGATAGTGTTACTGCCATGCTGATTTGTCCTAAGCCATAAATTTATTTACTTAGATGATCTTTCAACTTCCTCTCACACTAGGCCTTTTGTTAATTGATCTGACACATTATCGCTTGACTTCACATATTCAATTATGATAATTCCACTAGAGAGAAATTGTCTTATGGTGTGATGTCTCCGTCGTATATAACGGGACTTCCCGTTGTACATGACGTTCCCTGCCCTACCTATTGCTGCTTGACTATCGCAATGTATGCAAATAGATCCCACAGATTTGTTCCAGAATGGAATATCCTCAAGAAAATTCTGGATCCATTCAGCTTCTTCACCAGCCTTATCTAAAGCAATAAATTCAGATTTCATTGTGAAGCGAGCGATACATATCTGCTTTGACGATTTCCTAGAGACTTCTCCTCGACCAAGTGTAAACACATAACTTTACTTTATTTGACCCGGTGATCCAATTTGCATCACTATATCGTTCAATCACGGCATGATATTTATTATAATGCAAAGCATAGTTTTTTTTTGTATGTTACAGATATCCCAACACACGTTTTATTGTCATACAATGAGTTTGATTCTGATTACTAGTGAACCGACTCAATTTTCTAATAACACGTGCTATATCTGATCGTGTACAATTCATAATATACATCAAACTTTCCAACACTTGGGCATATTCCAATTGAGAATCACTTTCACCTACATTCTTGTGAAATGTAAAGCTTAATTCAATTGGAGTTTGATAACATTGAAATTCAAGTACATGAACTTATCCAATACTCTTTCAATATAACGAGGTTAAGATAGTGCTATCCCCTAAGGAGTTTTGAGAATCCTGATCCCTAAGATCAAATCAGCAACTCCTAAGTACTTCATATCGAATTTGCTGGACATCACACACTTAGTAGAATTTATATCGTTAATATCTTTACTCATTATTAACATGTCATCAACATACATAAAAACAATGACTTCATGATTCAGAATATTTTTAATGTAAACACACTTATCACATTCGATAATCTTGAATCCATTTACCAACATTGTTTGGTCAAATTTAGCATGCCATTGTTTGGGTGCTTGCTTGAGCCCATAAAGTGACTTCACAAGTCTGCACACTTTCTCTTCTTTACCAGGAACTATAAACCCTTCAGGTTGTTCCATGTAAATTTCTTCCTCCAACTCTCCATTTAAGAAGGTTGTCTTTACATCCATTTGGTGGATTTTAAGATCATACACTGCCGCTAGTGCTATTAACATCCTTATTGATGTTATCCTCGTTACTGGAGAGTATGTGTCAAAGTAGTCCAGACCTTCTTTTTTTCTTTATCCTTTGACTACAAGTCTAGCCTTATATTTGTGAATAGTCCCATCAACTTTCATTTTCCTTTTAAAGATCCACTTTGTCCTAAATGTTTATTTTCTATAAGAAGATCAGCCAATTCCAAGTATGATTACTTAAAATTGATTCGATCTCACTATGGAATGCTTCTTTCCAATAAGTTGACTTAGACGAAGACAAAGCAGCTTTAAATGTTTGAGGCTCATTTTCAAGCAATAGTGCCACAAAATTTGGTCCCAAAGAAGTGTGTTTCTGTTGGCGCGTCCGACGCCTAAGATCCTCACTAGGTAGTGCGTCTTCCGTTGATTCTTTCCATGGTCGTTTAGGTATTTCACTTGTCGACTCATATTCATTTTTATACGGATAAAGTGTTCAAAGATCTCTAGGTTATCTGACTCAATTATCATATTAACATGAATCTCAGGATTATCATCTACAATCTTGAGATCCTTGCCAATTTTTAGCTAGCTTGTCTTCTTTAAAATTGTTTTGTAACACCCTAGAAAAAATATTCGAGCTAAGACTCGAACCATTCTTCGTAGTGAGTGATATTTTACTAAGGAATTAAAATTTCTCTTAAGTTTTAAGGTCACTAGAAGTAGCACCTTGAGTTTCAAGAAGAACCAAAGAGAAAAACACTCAAGTCACTCCAAAGTTTTTCTTAATTTTTGGGTCAACTTAAAGTGGCCATAATTTTTAGTACAAGATAAGTTATGGGTCCCATAAGATATTAAATTAAAGCGCATTGAGTCCTATTTCTAGCTCCACCATGTTTGCTAAATTCCGAGCTCTGAGTAAAATTTATGATGGATTTACTAATGATGCACAAACCTGGCAGCAACAACGTGATAGCTCCGCGATGCGGAGTCAACACATACCTCACTACCTGGTGAAAAATAATTCTGACTCCCAGCTTATTTATTTATTTCTTTAGGGGTGTTTTAGTCCTAAAATTCTTAGAAGGTCATCTAAATTACCCTAAACGTGTAGAAAATAAGTTTTCTAAAATCTAAACCCTCTCTTTCACTCAAAAACTTCTACGCTCAAGAAGTTCATGAGAAGTGAAGGCTAAGGTTCTTCATTCCTGATTTTCCTTCAAGTTCTTCAAGACAATAATTATTTCAGGTATGCAAGCTTCCACAGTGTTGGGTTTGTTCACCCACATGACAATCATGTTAATTTCATCATTAAATTTGTTCTAGAAAGTTGAAGCTTTGATGTTCTTCTTATGTATTCATTAAATTGCTTTAGTTCTTGAATTGGGATGAGAATGAGGAGTTCTTAAGGTTATTGTGTCGATTTATAGAGTTGTTAGAGTTAGAATCTTGTGTTCATGTGTTGTCTATCTAAAGCTAAAGAGAGATTGAGAAAAAGAATCGAAGTTAGGCGAATTGGGGTTAGAAAACGAAGAAGAAATTTCGTCGGTCGAAATTTGGGACCCCCTTCGCATCGCGCACACACTTCCCAGATTTGAGAATTTTTGTTTCGCGTCATGGAGCTGACATGAGGTGTTCTACCTCAAAAGACATTTTTGAAACCAAATTATAAAAGCCTCTCCACGTCGCGGACCAACTCTCAAGTATTGGTTTTCAGTCCTTTCTCATGTTTAGCTATCTAACATCATTCCTAAACATCATGAGACCTTTCCTATCACAATCACAACCTTGAATTCAAAAATCACATTCAAGGTAGAGTTGAGAGTCAAGTCTTGAGAGTTCTTTCAAACATTTTTCAGAAAATTCCTTTTAGTCTTTTTGGAGGAGTCTTCTACAAATTCTAATAACTTGTTTCAAGACTCGAGTAAGTGAGCATGAGAGTGAGGAGAATTTACTCATGAGTCTACAATATCAACTAGATCCTTTATATCATGAACCATAACTCTTGAATTCATAATTCACATTCATGATAGAGTTAACTGTAAAGTTCAAGAAAGCCTTTGAGTTCAATTGTGAATCCTTTGAGATCAACTACTGATTTGAGGAAGTAAGTAAGAAAATGAGGAGAATTGTATACATCAGTTCCATGTATTTATGTAGACCTTTGAGTCGAGTCGTTAAAGCCCATAAATTTCGCATTGACATCATAAATTTGAGTACCATTTAGAGGAGTAGTATCTTTAAGTTTTAAGTCTTGAGTATTGAGTTCCTAATCTCCTTTGAGATTATATTTCTAATCATGGGACTATTACATGTTACCCATGAAGTCCTTCAGTTGAATTGTTCATGCCAATAATTCCGCATGGACTCTATAAGTCGAGCAATCTTGAGATGAGAAGCACCTTCGAGTTCTCGAGTTGAGTAGTTCATGCTCATAATTCCGCATGAATCCTCCAAGTTAAAAATAATGAAATCATCCATAAACATGAGATCATGAACCTTGAATCTATACTTCAATTCAAGGAAAGTAAAAGTCAAGTCTAGAAGTTAAGAAGCAAGTCAAAGCCAAGTTTATAAAGTTCTCAAAAGTCTTTTACAAACGTTTTAACTTTATTTTAAGACTTAAAGTTCAAGTTGATTAAAGAGTAAAGAGTAAAGTTGAAGTTCATTTCTTCAAAAATTTATGGGGACTAAATATTCCCAAAGAGATTTAAAATATTTTGACATTTAAATAAGAACGGAAACTGAGATTTCCAAAGAGCCTTCAGGCTAGTTTTCAGAAAAGAGTAATAGTTTTCTAAATGAAGCAAGAAGGGAAACTGAAATTTCCTAGATAGCCTTTGAGCTAAGTTTTTGAGTAGTAATCTCAAATCACAGAGGAAGTATGTTTTTACAACATAAGAGCTAGTATATTTTGGGAGTAATATTGAGCACCAACTTGAGGGCGAGCATGAGTTTAGATAACTCACGTCTCCATAAAACAATGTAGCCACTATGGGTAAAAAATGGTCATACTTTTTAGATGAATCCTTTTCAGAATAGACTAGTGGATCCACTAAGTTAAGTTAGGTCCTATACTGATGGTAAGGTATAGGATGGTCCTTGGCAGCGTGAGGTAAAGTGTTGTATCATCACTATAGCTCTTAAGTGATGGTTGTCGGTTAGAGAAGCTCCTACGGAAATTATATTACTTTATTATATAAGTAAAGTTGAGTTTGTTATTGCATTTTGTTTAACGAATGGAGTTGATTTTACCGTTTTATAAAGCTTTCCATGTATTGCATCTTTTACTATTGCATTATCCTTGAGTTTCATGAACGAAGTATTTCAAGTTGAGTATCTAATCTCTTAGTTGAGTATTTTATCCTAGAGTACTTCTGAGTTGAGTAAGTTTGAGTAGTTTTGAGTATCCTTGAGTATTCCTTGAGTTGAGTAAGTTTGAAAAGACGTAAGTATGTTTCCATTTTTATCAAGTTCAAGCTTATGTTTATGCTTTAGATTTCCCCTTACATGCTCGTACATTCCACGTATTGAGCCATTTGGCCTGCATCTTTTGATGATGTAGACAAGGGTATTTAGAATTATCAACATGAGCTTCGTTGATACATCTATGAGATTGAGTTAGCTATGGTGAGCCTCCTTGTTTCCAGAAGATTTCATTTACTTTCTAGTTTAGTCAGGATGTTGTGGGTCTTGTCTCGACTTCCATCATTATTAGTTAGAGGCTTCACAAACAGTCAATATAGTTGAGGAGTCTTTACTAATCATTTATTTTATTACATGTTTTAAAAGACTTAAGTTGCCTATTTTATGGCGAATTGAACATATTATATTATTTAGAGTTTTCTTATAAGTTAAAGTTTTGTATTTCAATTTCATGAATTTTTATTCAGATTTTAAGCTTTTGCATGCTTAATTTGGTCTTCCACTTGTAGTTAGCCGGGATGAGGGTTCGCTTGGGGACCAACAATAGTTCTTGAGTGTCGGCCACGTCCAGGGTGTAGACTCAGGTTGTGATAGGTTTCTAACAAATTGGTACTTCTCATCACTACTTTCTACCTCTATAACTCTCGCGTCCTATTTCAACCGTGTTGCATGAGATCTTGCAAATTCAATAAGAGGGACAATGTCGCGTAAAATTACCCAGCCCTGTAACATGCAAATAGTGGTTAGCAAAACTGATAGAAAAAACTAGTCAAGAGTATGTTGATGTTACTCAACATTCAGGTACATTAAAAATGGTTGAAAGTGGATCTACGTGTTTTGGCATACAAGATCAAAGGGGCATGTTGAGGTAGAAACTATAAGACATTCCATAAGTATGTATAGTATTCAGATCACAAAGAGTGAATATAAACACCATAATAACCTGTTCGACCTCATTCGAAGTTGAAATAATGTGCTTATGAGTGGGAGGAAGAAAATGATGTTGATAACAAATGACAAGAAGGAAAAAGGAGGAAGAACTATTGATACAAAAGGATAAACTAGAAAAAGAGCTATTGAAGGGGGCATTATATGATGCATCATCACACAACTATGTTCACTACTTATGTAGCCAACTTCAATGCCTCTCTAGCTAAGAAAAAAGACTTCTTAGTGTACCCACTAATGGGAGTGGAAAACAAGAGAAGTTGAATCACGCAACTTCTTTTGCTACCAAAATCCCACTAAGACTTTAAAGACCTGCCTCTGATTTTTGGGAACCACATTTCGGTTGCTGTTAAAAAAGAAGTGGATGAATCACGATAGAGTTTCAATCTCTTTCGATAAAAACTTTATATAAGAAGGTTCTATGAAACTTAATCTCCAATCATAAATGTCATAAAGCGATTAAACACTCAACACTAGAGCAAAAGTCAAACTAGTATTTGTCGACAATTTGTGTCTAAAAAAATAGAATTACTGATTTCAACAAACTTTACAGAAACACGAAGTTACAAAAGTTTAATGAACCAGTAAGAATAGAAGAACAAATTTAATTCACAAAAAACTAAAATATGTAAACATACCAAATCCAAAAAATTAGAATGCGAAAAGATCAAGCCCAATGAATGCACAATGTCCTCTTAAGGAAATTATTCCCCTCTAGTATCCGAGGTTTGATTTGGATTATGTCCTCTCAGGATAGAATGATATAAATCACCAGTATATTGATACTCAAAATGTTGGTGTCAATGAGCCACTCAACGACACTAAAGTACACAAAGAAACTTTGTGCAGAAGAAGAAGAAATCAGAAAAATTCGTCAGGAAAAAGTATGAAGATCTAGTGGTATTTATAACCAAGAGGAACTGCATCTAAAGGTTGCAACCTTTCTGAAGGTTGTAACCTTTCGAAATCCACATAACCATTCATGAAAGTTTGCAACCTTTCAAACGGTTATGACTATTTCTCAAAGTTGCAACCATTTAAAAAAGTCATTTCCAACTTCGGGAAATTCAAAATAAAATGGGAATTTTTTTCAAAAAATGGACCGTGCAGATCCGAGTCGGGTCGGAACGTTTCAGTTAATCTACTAAAAAGTTAAAATATTTTAGTTAATCTCAACTAAATAATTGAAAACATTTCCGTTATCAACTAATTAACTGAAAATGTTTTGGAAATTTATTTTAATTTAATTAAATAATTAATTAACTAAAATAATTAAAACAAACTTTGTCCAAAAAATAATCTCTTGATCGATCATTTTCCAAAGCCAAAGCCGAAGCCAAGCCGAGCGACGTTGACGATGGCGCGAGGGGGTCCCTCTTTCCAACCCATTTAACATTAATAGGAGTATTTCTATATTTAAACTCTTTTATTTTTCTTTCCACCACCGATGAGGGAGAAATTCCTTTTCACTAAAGCATAAGAGGACTTTTCAAGTTCCCAACTTTCTAAGTTCCTCTCTTTCCATCTTCCCTCCATTTCCCATAAACTCTTGCTATATAACCAAAAATCCCCCAGATGAATAGGGAATGATTATAACATAAGAAATGCGTGGACGAGTGTGTACTTTACAAGCAAAGATCAATTGCACGTGGATAAGTAGGTTTCCCCTTGGACTTTCCGTAGTGAACATATGTTGGATATACTCGGTCAATCGGTAGACTGCAATATCTTTGAACTGTCGAGTTTTTGTGTATACCTAGACAACCATATTTCATACAATTAACCCTTTACTGTTTATGGTTCTTACGGTTGTATTCGTTTCAGCCATGAACACCTCCTAGTTTCATGTGTGTAGAGATAATAGACCTTTGATATAAAATTCTCTTTGAAACGGCTTATATAGCAACTCACATAGGTGATTTCCAATCGTACATCTAGACATCATGAAATCATCCATAACATGAGATCATGAACCTTGAAACCATAATCCAATTCAAGGAAAGTTAAGATCAAAGTCAAAGAAGTTAAGAGTCAAGTCTAGAAATTAAGAAGAAAGTTAAGGTAAAGTTTTTAAGAGTTCTCAAGGGTCTTTAACAACGTTTTCACTTTATTTAAAGACTCAAGTTTCAATTTAAGTAAATAGTAAATAGTTGAAGTCCTTCCATCAAATAAATATAAGGGAACTAAGTATTCCCTAAGAGTTGATTTAAGATTCGAATTTCAAGCTAAGTAAAGAGTAGAGAGTTAAGTTCATTTATCAAAAGTTATAAGGGAACTAAGTATTCCCTAAGAGTCTATATATGTTTTCACATTTAAGATAAGAGGAAACTAAGATTTTCAAAAGAGTTTTGAGCAAGAAAAGGGAACATTGATTCCAAGAGAGCTTTCTAAAGCCAAGTGTTAAAGCAATTATCTCAACCCAAAGAAGGAAGTTATTTTTAAAACACATGATTTAAATTTATTTTTAGGAGTAGTATTGAGCAGCGATATGAGAATTTGAGTTCATAATAAATCAAGTCTCCATAAACCATGTAGCCATCATGGGTATTAATGTGTCATATTTTTTAGACGATCACATATGTTAAGCTAGTGGATCCACTAAGTTAAGTAGTATTATGCAACAACAAAGTATAGGACAGTTCTAACAGTGCGGGCAAGATACTGTATTACCACTTAAGCTCATAGTGGTGGTTGTCACTTAAAGAATCTCCCACAAAAACTATATTATTTCATATATAAGTAAAGTAAGTTTGTTATTGCATTTCTTTAACAAACTAAGTATTTTTCATTGTTTAACAAGCATTGTATATTGCATGTGTCTAGTTCCTTTATATTAAGTCAAGTTATTCATGAGTTGAATAGAACCAAGGTAAGTGTTCCTTCTTACTCTTTTCAAACTTAAGTTGTTGTTAGCATTCCAACTCGCCTACTCGTACATTCAATGTACTGATGCCATTTTCCCATCATCGTATCATGATGCAGACGCAGGTAACCAGGATCAACATCATCCAGCGCTTCATTGATCTAGCCGATCACTCGGAGTCAGGAGCCTCCTTGCATTCTGGAGGACACATTTATTAGTTTTTCAGTCTTTTTTATAGGATGTTGTGGGGTCTGTCCCAACATCCATCTTAGTATTATAGAGACTTCATAAACAGTCACACAATTAGTATTGAGTCTCTCATCTTTGTATTTCTGATATTTTGTTATGAGACTTAAGTGTTATTTCGGCCAACTTATTCGATTTAAGTTATTGAATGAGAATATTTTCATTGAGTTAAGTCTTCCGCTGAGTTAAGTAAGCCATGCAAAGAGTCCGCTCAAGGCAAATAATGGTCACTGAGTGCCGGCCACGTCCATGGTGTAGGCTCGGGGCGTGACACTCTTTACTTAGCTTGAAACTTGAGTCTTAAAATAGAGTTAAAAACATTGCTAAAGACTCTTAAAAACATTTAAGAATTTGCTTTGACTTACTTCTTAACTTTTGGACTTGACTCTTAACTTCTTGGACTTTGATCTTAACTTTCCTTGAATTGGATTATGGATTCAAGGTTCATGATCTCATGGTTATGGATGATTTTATGATGTTTCGACGTACCTTAGAGTGTTAGAATCAACTAGGAAACGTAGGTACATCACTTAGAAACTAGCTCAAAAAGATGGGGGAAGAATGAGGTGATTTGGCGTCCTTGGTGCTCTAAAAGGCACGGGGCGCCAGGCCCCAAACATCAGAGGCCTAGTTAAGGCGCTTTGACTGGCGCGGCGCCCCAAGGCCATATGGACAGAGATTGTCCCGTGGGGATATGAGAGGTGCGACACCCCAAGGCCCTATGGACTGGCATTCTCGACATTTCTCCTCTGTTTTTCATCTCTTAACCCTTTAAACTTCCATGGTTCTTTCCCCAAAGTGATCATAGGCCATTGTTCAAAAATAGTCCAGATAAGCCTAAAGGAATCCAACCAAATGAAATTAATGTTCCCTTTGATCCAAATATTTGAGCCTGAAATTGACCATTAATTTTGATTCACCTAACTCACCTTCCTTAAAGTAAGTGTTTTGGCCCCGATCCCTCCTTGGACATGTGTACCTTGACTTAGGACAAAAGCCTAAGTTAAAGGTGACTAATGCTAAAAGTGATATCAATCTTGGCGCTGGTCCAACATCAGATATTGTGCACAATAACTAATGGAAAATCCATAAGTTGAGGGTGGCTATGAAAGAGGAAACCAAAAGAAAAATGAGTATGAAAAGAGTTTGGTGTTGAGAAGAGAAAAAACAAAGAATATAGAAGAGGATGTGATTTTTTTCCAAAGATGATAAATAGAAGTTCTGAAAAATAAAGAAAAATAAAATGCAAGAAAAAGAAGAAACTGAAAAATAAAAGAGCTACAAAGTCTAAAGTGACATCCATGGTGAAAAAAGTCAAGGGAAAGAAGGTAAAAAGGTAGGATGTTAAAAATAGGGAAAAAAGAGGTAAAAAGCCTAATGTAATGTCAAGGAGGACAGAAAGTCACTAAAAAGTACCCAAATGTACCACACATGAACCTGAGCCTATGTTACAAGCTAAGAAAGTCCTGTAGTGATCCTAGCAACTAGTCAGGAGAGTTTAAGCAGTAAAAATAAGAGCAAGCCTATGTATTCAGCATTAACTGAACTTGAATTCACTTCTGAGCGTGAGTGTTGAAAGAATCCTTAAATTCTCA
Organism: Solanum sitiens; assembly: GCA_016801875.1. Classification (NCBI taxonomy): domain Eukaryota; kingdom Viridiplantae; phylum Streptophyta; class Magnoliopsida; order Solanales; family Solanaceae; genus Solanum; species Solanum sitiens. The sequence continues at coordinate 3,663,884 of JABWTJ010000032.1, read as the reverse complement.
AAAAAATATCAAATATTTTGTGTGAAAAGGATTTTGTTTGAAGTGAGGACACTAGTGACATTGTCGAAAAGTGTATGTTGTGGTGTATGTTGGTCAACATTTTTCGTATCTTGATCTGCACGAGTCATATTTTTGAGTCTAAGAGAAAAGATTTGCATTGAGAGAATGGGATGGATTGAAATAGCCATATGATTGCTTCAGTTTGTATGTATGCTTCTACACAAGTGTCGTTTAGAGTTTTAGTGCGTTGCTTCAGGATAAACAATAAATTTAAGTTGAGGGTGTTTATATATCGTGAGTTTACGGTATTTTAATATATTTCACTTAAGAGTTGTGTGTACCTAGGGCCATTTTTATTAGCATTGATGTGCTCTTTTCTTGTTTGCCGGAAATAAGTTCGAATGTGGAAGGAAAGAGATACCGCTGAAGAATGTGCAGGAAAGGCAATCTACGGACGTGACCTACGGACCGTAGGTTTAGTTACGGCTCATAGGTGTATGGTTTAGATGGAGAAGAGAAGCTTGAAGAAAAAAAATCAGGGAATTCTTGACTAAGTGTGGAACCACACCTACGAGTGATGTACCGTAGGTCGACCTATAGGTCGTCCTACAGTTCCGTCAAATGATTTAGAGAAGGGGTTCCAGTACTTGATTACAAGATTTTAAGTATGGAGCTATGGAGGAGGAACCATGGACCATGGATCAAGTCACGGTCCATCCTGATGATTCGTCAATTGTTACTGCAAGATGAAGATTTTGAGCTTTGGAGAAATGCCTAAGTCCCAAAACACAGATGGGACCTACGGACCGTAGGTCAATCCATGGTCCGTAGGTCAGTGTCGTAGACTACAATCGCGACCAAAAAATTTATTTTCTTTATTTTGTTTCCTTTTTGTTTAGGACAATATTTCTATAAATAGGGCATGTAAACCTCATTTTTTAGGGGTTAGACCTTATTATTAACTTTAGTTCATGGTCTATAATTGATAATTGAGTTGCAAACATTAGAAATTTGATTTCTTATTTTAGGTTTATAAAACTCTTTCTTGAATTTCAATTGGAGATTCTGGGTTTCTTCTACTCATTACGTAAGTTCATAATTTCTTCATCTAAAAATATGAATCATGTTCTTTCTACAATGGGTAACTAAATCCACAACTTGGATAGTGGGAACCATGAGCAATTAACAAACTATGAATAGTAACTAAGTAATTCATGAATAGTATTGTTGCATGCATTGATAATTCTTTCGTTTAAAAATCTTTTTAGCGGTGGCCAACATTAGAACTTGCCTTGTTGCTATTTGCCTAACCAAGGAGGTACTTAATAATAAAAGAATTATTAACATAGATTTAATGTGATACTATATAATAGTCTAATATCAATTGGTGCGAGGGTGAAAATTAAGCCATACATTGATGTGATGTCTAATATAAGGTAAATATAAGGGTTAGTAAATTATACACACACAGCCGGATCAAGGTCCGGGGTAAAATTCTCTATTTGTCGAACCAAGGATTAAGAGATACATAACTTACCACTTTGCATGTGATACACTAGGAAATGATTACTATTACTAGGATTACTGCCTTATGAGCTTATGGGAACACTTACACCCTAGTTTCTTCTCATTAATAACAACTAAAGTTTGAATCTCGCTCACATGCTCTGTAAACATCAATCCGGTATTTGTTACAATAAAACCCCCTTTTACTTGTCTCGAAATTAAATTGACTAAACGAATATAATAGTGAGTTAAATTTAAGTCTAAACCATATTTCTAGTGGGATCGACCCCAACCTACTAGTTGGATTCTTTATTTGACAAAAACCACTTATACTTCTTTAGAGAGGTGTAATTTAAGAGTATCACATATGTTACAACTTCAAGCTATTCTAGACTAACAAGCTGTGATTAAATTTAGGTTATTAAGCCAACCTAGAATCATTCTATGTGAGTGATGCTTGGGTCTCCTAGCATATTCTGTGTAAGTGTGTAAAAGGTAAACAATACACAACAAGATCACATAATATTGACTTTACCCCCACAGGCCTAACTTTAATGACTACAAGCCCTATTCTCAAGCTTTACTTCGTACTATCATCTTTATTCCTAGATTTTAAGGTATTATGATCACATTCTTCGTAAGTAGGTGATTCTAGTCATATTTGAATATTAAGGTTCAATTTCATCTTTACAAGTCAAGATCCTTAATATTTAATAAATTCTAGTTCAATTCATTATTATATGTTTCTAATCTTGAACAATTACTACACATGACATTGATTTCAGAAAATCAATTCTATGAACCTTTAATTTCACCTTTCATGGCATAAACCCACATATATCACATTCATCAATTATACTAGGGTTTACCATATAAATCGCATGAATTCATAATAGTATCATCATTCAATGATAATACAATCATAAATAAGTATTATCCACTAGATTGGATCACACATAAACAACCCTACCCACAATGCTGAAGGAAACCCTAGCTAGATTGAGTTTTTGACTTCACAATTGTGGAAAAACTACTGGGAGTTTAAGGGGGAAGAACCCATATATTAATAAGCTGAACATACCTTGATTTAAATCCCTAAAGAAAGCTTTCTTCAATGGTGATCAATTTTGACCTAGGTTGCTGCCCCCAACTTCCTATCATCATCATCATCATCATCATCATCATCATCATCTTCTTCTTCTTCTAGAAAGAGGATTTTCTTGAGAGAATTTGGGTCTTGGAAGAATGAGTTAATGAATTAGTTTAGGGGACTATAAAACTTATATAGGTGGTTAAATAACTAACTAACCGAACTCCCTTAACACCTAATTAATTACTAACTTAACCCTTCAACACCTCACTTAAAACTAACTTGAAAAACTGCCCATGACTCACGACTCCCCCCCCAAGGACCATGGGTGGGCCTACGGGGCGTACCGGTGGTTCATAGATGAGGTAATGTGGCTCAACAGTTCAGGAATGTGAAGGCCATGACCCACAACCCCAACCTACGGGGAGTGGGTCTACCTATGGCCAGTAGGTGTCCTTCAATTTTGTAACGACCTGCTTAGTCGTTTTGAGCAGCAGATTTTATTTCTGGAAAACTGTCTGAGACGACGTATCCAACGACGGACCGTCATGGGTACGACGGACCGTCGAGGGTGTCTCGTTCCAAACACTTGGAATTCTTATATTTGAGTGGTGAAATCGACTCTCTGAACTCTGTGACGGACCTGCAGGACGGACCGTCAAAGACATGACGGACCGTTGTGAGGTTCCGTTTCAAAACACTTCAACTATTGAGAATTGGGTACTGAGAGCAATTCTCTGAAGTCTGTGACGGACCTGCAGGACGGACCGTCACAAACATGACGGACCGTTGTGAGGTTCCGTTTCAAAACACTTCAACTCTTGAGAATTGGGTACTGAGAGCAATTCTATGTCCGTCGTGACGGAAGTGCAGGACGGACCGTCGTAGGCACGACGGACCGTCACAGGTTGCGTAATCCCAGTCTGGGTCAAATTTCTGGGTAAGTTTTAAAGGGGAGTTTTGGACTTTTCTTGCTATAATTATAAATTTTAGTGGGTCAATGTTAAAAACTCAAATCCTTGGGGGTGTAAAGGAGATGACCTTGAGTTACTTAGTGGGTGGTTTCCTCATCTTTTATACCTAATTATATGCTAAATTAGGGAAAAGAGAAAGAGTTTGGAAGAACAAAAAATAGAGAGAACAAGGAGAAGAGAGGAACGATCTATAGAGAGAGACAACCAAGAGGAAACAAGAAGCTTGAGAGATTGCTTGCTTGATCAAGAATCCTTGGTGAAGGTAGGTTATGGTTTGATACTATTCGTAGTAAACTCTTAATAGTGAATGATATGTATTGGTAGTATTGTAAACCCTTCTATATGCTTAATCTTATGCTTGCATGAATGTGATTATGTGATTGTGATAAAATAAGCTTAATGAAGCTTTGAATCCAAAATCTTGAAGAAACCCTAATTCACCTTGTTATTGATGATGCCTTGGTATAAAAGAAGGCTTGATGAACTAAAGTATGAGATGATTATGCCTTGGGTAAAAGAAGGCTTGAATGAAGTGATAG
>JABWTJ010000032.1:3636505-3655905 GCA_016801875.1 Solanum sitiens | reverse complement strand
GGCTTGCTGTAACTAAAATTACTGAGATTTATATGATGCATTGGTCTATAAAAGAATGGCTGCTGAATTGATAGAATGATGTTAGTGGATCGGAGTCCATTTAATGGGTGTCCCGTTCCGGACAACATAGTATTCGTGGATCGTGTGTCATGAACCGACACGTAGAATTAGGGTCGGAGTGTCACGTTCCGACACAAGTCATTAGTGGATCGGGTGTCACAAATACCGACCCGTTTAGAATTAGGGGATCGGAGTGTTCACGTTCCGACACATAGTATTAGGGGATCGGGTGTCACGAACCGACACGTAGAATTAGGGGATCGGAGTGTCACGTTCCGACACATAGTATTAGGGGATCGGGTGTCACGAACCGACACGTAGAATTAGGGGATCGGAGTGTCACGTTCCGACACATAGTATTAGGGGATCGGGTGTCACGAACCGACACGTAGAATTAGGGGATCGGAGTGTCACGTACCGACACATAGTAGTAGGGGATCGGAGTGTCACGTACCGACACAAGAGGAAGAAAGATAATGAATCTTGAGAGATGTTAATATACTCAATGTAATGAACCTAATTTCCCAAATGAGTGTGGTATTGAGGCTTGAGTCCTCATGGATGAACTTGGTAGTACTTATTGATGATTATAGTACTTGTTGCTACATGTTGAGTATTGTAGTTGATTTATGATATGAACTGATATATACTGTTTTCTATTTTGAGTTGGCCGATGATACCTACTCAGTACTTGTGTTTTGTACTGACCCCCTACTTGTTGTTTCTTTCTTTGTTATTTGGGGGAATGCAGCAAACTTACCGTCGTCTTCAACTCAACAGCAATTCTAGCCAGTCTTCACTACACCGGATTTCAGGGTGAGCTAATGCTTCTAGCTTGGACTGGATCTTCTCTTCAATGTCTTGATGCCTTGAACTTCCGGCATGGACTAGCCTTTTATTTATTTTAGCTTCTTAGATACTTTTAGATTAGTAACTTGAGGATAGATGTTCTTGTGATGATGACTTCCAGATTTTGGGGATAATGAGTTTTAAGTCTTCCGCTTTGTATTTTGTTCAATATGTTGGGGTTTTAGATTGGTTGGTTCGCTCACATAGTAGGATAAGTGTGGGTGCCACTCGCGGCTCGATTTTGGGTCGTGACAAATTTTTGCAGCTTTAGGGCTGTTTAGAGGATCCTCCTCAAGGACCCCTTGGGTGGTCCTTAGAGGGTCGTACCTTGAATCCCTAAACCTTAAACCCCTATTCTAAGTATGTGAATCATTTCTTGTGATTTTAATCCATAAACCACACTCAAAAGCTCTTACGAAAGGCTCTAAACTCACTAGTTCAACTTACTCGTTTCCAGGGCATTACAAAAGAGATGCACATGTAAATTATTTAAAGATACTCTATGTATAGGTCTAATATAAATTTGAATAATGATGGTATTGTTTAACATCTAAATATCAACCACTCAATTGACTCACTAACTTATCCATGAAGTCTCTACGAAATAGAAATATGTGCTAGCACAAGACCCACAACTACCTAACTAATAACTAAGTTGCTAATAAAACTGAAAGACATAATTGATAAGGAGCCATCTGAAAGTAAGGAGGTCTCACCTTACTCCACTACAACAAAAAACAACAACACTATATTTCACGAGCAGAAAAAAAAAGACTCCCATTTTATTTTATTTGCTCTTTCAAAAATTCACAGATACATTCACATTTTTCTTCCTTTTTTCATTACTTTCATATAAGTACAACATATATACCACCACATGAAATCTATAAAAAGATTTGTGGATATTTTAATTGAGTTTCGGTCAAGATTTTATGATACTTATTCTCTTTATTTAGGGTTAATTTTATCTTATTTCATTGATTTATTCATGGAATTTGATGTAACCATTTGATATGTTATCTTATAGTTTTGTTTGATTCATCATTTGATTGAAATGAATATTTGGTTAAGCGTTATATCTTATTTAATGAATGAAGATAACTTTAATTGGTGATTATTTTCATTTTTTTATTCCTTAGTTACTATCTTGGTTTTTATGTCAATAATTATTAAATTAGGGATTCTTAGGCTCAAAGAAATAATTGTCATTTTATTTTTTTTGTCAAACAAAAATGAGAGTTATTTTTACAATTCATTAATTTATTGGATTAAAAATGTATGCTTAATTTTGGCATTAATGTTAAGAGTAATAAAATATTTTATTGTCACGAACCAAACCATCGTGATTGGCACCCACATTAATCATCCGGTGGGAGAACCACTACTACAACCCAAACTAAGCAACTAAACCAAAACTAAGACAATTAAGTTAAGGAAACAAGTTAAATAAACTAAAACAATGCAGAAAATATGCCTAGAATTTGAAAGTCAATGTACCGAAACTCTAACAACGACAAGTCTAAGAACAAAGGGTACAACCCCGAAACTAAATAACACCTTAAATAATAGTTTGAGTCCGAAAAGAGTGGACTTAACCGAGGAGAAATCAAGACATCCTGAAAGAACTAGCTCACCCTTGAATTCGAAACGATCACTGATCTTCTAAAGAAGGTCTGTCAATAGCCGACAAAAGATGCCCTGTACTCAACAAAAATAAGAGCAAGTGCAGAATAAGTACACAATCACCGTGTACTGGTAGAATCACGCGGCTATTCCTATAAGTGAAACATATATCAGTCAAACCAACAATATAACCATGTAACGTACCTAATACCAATAATATTGATTAACACAATCTTCATAGCATAAGAGGACCAAACCACAACCATTCTTAAAGTCTACTTCTGCAATGCATGAATGAAATCACATTCCCTCATTCACACTAAGTAGAACTCTTTGAGAAGCCATAAGTCGTAGTCCTTACATAATAAATACAATTATCACAAGTAATTGGTCCTCTCACGGAATCCCAAGTCAAACTATTAGCATGCCGGAATGTGGAAATCCGATCCAAACTATTAGTCTACCGGAACGTGGCAATCCGATTCAAACATTAGCATGTCGGAACGTGGTAATACGATCCCAATCACACATCACAATCACATACAAAATCATATCATCAAGATCATACAACAAGAGGTGATTCACAGTTTATAATTATTCGTTCATACCCATTTACATAGTGTGTGATCAATAATGCGACATTCTCATGCATACATGCATTATAATGAAGCAATAACAAACATATATCACACATACATGATCACAACCATCACCTACCTCGAATCCAAACTTGAATCCCCTAAGGCACTTGAATCTTCCCTTTTGGGATTCTTTCCGCTTGTTCTAGGTCTACAACAATTAATATATGGAAGGATCAATATTCAAAGATCTAATTATTTGGATTATAACAAACCCAATAACCCTAGATAAGACCTAAGATCATAATACCCAAATTAAGGTTTCTCCACCATAATTCTTAGATCAAAACCTTTCCCCATCGATAATAAGCCATGAAAATAGGTTCTACGAATCGAAAAATAGATTCGGAAAGTTAAAACCTTACCTTTAGCCTCAAGAATGGTGAAACCTATTAAGAACTCGTCTGGGGTCGCCTCCTTAGCCCTAAAAGTTGAAAAATATCAAATATGATCGTTTTAGGGTTTGTTAGCGAATTTAAAATGCATCTGACCCGCTCCAGACCCATCCCGCTGCAGCGGCACCGCTCTAGCGGCCCCGACAGAGGCAGAATGTACCCTTTCACAAAAAGATCCTTTCCAGGAGTGATACTCATCCAAATTTGATTTTGTAAAGTGGTACAAGTTCCTTACCAATTATATATCCACTTATGTTATAAAATTGACAATTAGATTTCTTATTCATTACTAGATTTTCCCTACTCCTTAATGAATCTCATTTCTTCCAAATCTGGACTGAGTTGGATAGTTGCAAGTTACTAGGAAAGAGTTTTCTTGCCCCAATTCTTTCTTCATTGACTTTTCCATAATGATGAAATCACGTCTAACATTTATAAAATCTAAAATAAAAAAGGTATAGAAATGATGTCAGAATTATATATTGTACCCTCAATATTTATTTATTTAACTTTATTTGGATTTATTTATAAGGGACAAAATATTATTGTTTTAATAATTAGACTAAATTTTAGACACTTGAATAACATTTCGATTAAGAATGCGGTTGTACATCTTTTATTTTGAGACAATTATAATAAACCCAAGGATGCGGTGTTGCACCTTATAAAAAAATAAGATTATTAACTGTGATACAAAGAAGATAGTTATGTCTCTACATATCAAGACCAATAATGCGGATATGTATCTAGGTCGAGATCAAATAAACTTTCAACAATAAAATAAATATGAGCAAATCGTGACCGGCAAAAATATATCCAAAAGATACTTAAAATAAGTATAAGTCAATAAAAGTGACTCTGCTAGAACCACGGGACTCGAGGGATACCTAACACCTTCTCCTCGGTCAACATAATTCCTTACCTGAATTTCTGATTCGCAGGCCAAATAAAGAGTCATTTCCTTTTAATTAGGAATTAAACAAAGAGGTAACTTGGAACACCATAACTCAATTTCAAGTGTCTACTCTGAAAAAATTAAAATATTCCCTAAATCAATAACACCTCTTAAATTGGAAAAACCCTATATGCCGGTCGAAAAAAGGGTGAGACATCTCTGGCGACTCTGCTTGGAATTAACAAGAATTTGAGTTTTATTATATTGAATTTTACTTGATCTTATTATTATTATTATTATTATTATTATTATTATTATTATTATTATTATTATTATTATTATTATTATTATTATTATTGGATATATTGTTTATAACGACCTAATGTGGTATTTGTTGCTCATTTATTGCGTTAATATTGTTGAACTATATTATGAATTCTTGTCTTCTGTCGTACACCACTTTGACTCTTTAGTGACAATTCACACACATTTAGAGGAATGCAGTTATGCATCCTACTTTTAATTGAGATAAAGCTGGAGTATCTTGACACCCAGTGAAGAACTTTTAGTCACATATGCTATATGGGGTTGGACCAACAATGATGTCAGAATAGCACAACTACCGATAAGTTGTCCCTCCTTAACTCGAGTTGTCCACTCAGGTAAGCCAGTCTAGATACCTATATCTCTCAGGTTTGTACCTAGTAAAACTAGAACATATACATGCTTATCTCTAGTAGGCTGCACTTATTTGCATCATTTGCATTTTTGACTTAGTGAGACCTCCAATAAGAGTTGGGTTTGTTTAGGACAAGTATCCCTCTCTTAATTTACCACTTAGATATTTTTATATATTACATGAAGTTTTGATATCTTAAAGTTTTTTTAACTATCCAATCTTAAAGAACCACGCACACCTGATTCTCATCTCAATTAGATACGTAGGAAACTCGCTCTGGGTTTGGTGATCTTTATTCAAAAAAAAAATTAAAATAAATCTACATAAAAAATTCCAGAAAAAAGTTGTCTTTATTCAACAATTTATACTGCTTACCCAAAAAAAAGTTTTACCTTAATAATGTTGGAACCCCAGAATAGACTTTTAAAATTCTAGGCTCCTACCCTCACACTCATCAGTATAGTTCCCTTGTTGAAGCTGAAAAAACTGTTAAGAATGAGAAATATGAAGAAATGAATAGAAATAAAGAGTTTGGAACAAAGTGTAAGAGATATGCAAGGATTGGGATGTCACAAAAGTGACTCATTATATATTTGTACACGTTTCCCAACATTCATCAGCCCGTCGATTTTAAAACTCTGAAGTTTGAGAAATATGATGGACATGGAGATCATGTACCTCATTTAAAGAGATATTATAATCAACTGAGAGGGGCTAGAAGAAAAGAAGAATTGCTCATGGCTTATTTTGGGGAAAGTTTGATGGGACTCAAAATGGTTCATTGATCAAGATACTTCTAACTGACATACATGGGATGATTTGACTCGATATTTTGTTCAACAATTTCTGTATAACATCGACATAATTACACATCGTACTTAACTTGCCAACATGAGGAAAAAGACCACCAAACATTTCCGTGAATATGCTATTAGGTGGAGGGAGCAAGTTGCTAGGGTCAAGCCGCCAATGAAATAGTCTGAAATGATGGATGTTTTCCTCCAAGTGCAAGAACCAAATTATTTTCATTATTTACTTTCCGTTGTTGAAAAAACATTCGCCAAAGTTATTAATATTGGTGAAATGGTGAAAAATGGCATCAACTCTAGAAAAATTATAAGTCAAGCTGCCTTGAAAGCCACAACACATGTGATTAAAAATGGATTAGAAAATCTTTTGGGAAAGAAAATGAAGGAGAATGTAGCAAATGTTATGTCAGACACACAAAAAGGTCCCAAAGGTCCAGTTTATCAATATGCACCATCTCAATTTCATCCCTATCTCTCATGCAAGACACATAATACTGTATGATCCCACCTCAATATACAGTTTATGGTGCACAACCATATGCATATCCACCAAACTATCCTCAATAGCGAGCACCCACAAATCAAAATGTCCGTCCTTCTTTTCAAAATTTTCGAGCACCTTTTAATTCTCGTCCAAGACAGGGATTTGACGAAGTTCAAAGACCTATGAACAATTTCACACCAATTGAAGAGTCTTACACAAGTGTATTTGAGATGTGATAGAGTCAATTTCTCAAAATTATATGGATCCACATTCAAAAGGTTTCAATCCTACAATATGGTGTGCATACCATTATGATGTTCCTGGGCACAATACTGAAGATTATTTAAGAAGAAATGTGGAAGAGATGATTCAAACAAAGATGATTGTTGTGCCAAATAATGATCCCCCAAATATTACTAAGAATCCTCTTCCGACGCATAGTGATGTACACTTTATGGAGATGATATGTGATGACAAAGAATGTGAAATTGTGAAAAACGACAATTGTAGTTGGTGGAGCTTATACGAAGGCTTACGCGCAAAGCAGTGGCTAAGAAGTTCAGCTTGGTGATTGGGACACTCTTCTTTTCTCTTAAAAGAGTGTATGGATAGTTTATTTTGTCATCATTTCTGCTATGCAATTCCTTTTATTTTATTTTAGTAACTCAAACCTTTCTTTCATTTCTCTTATGCTTTTGTTTTTTGAGTCTTGTTGTACTTTATTATAGAGTTGTAACCTAAAATTTAGTTTGTTGTCTTGTCACCAAGTCCTTATATCTTAATATAATTTTTGTCCTATGTCACTTTGTTTCGTTCTATTTGGCTTTCCATATATGCATCTCTTTTCAATTCAATTCTTGTTACATGATATTCAACATGATTTGGTCAGATCTTATGATTATATCTAGTCATCAAATGAATACAACAAACAAGTCAAAAAACATATTTGAGTGGTGAAAATGCTTACAAGAATAAATTTCATTTAAATTGACATATGTCATTTGTTGTCAAGAAGGTATTACTCAAGTGGAGATTTCAAGCTAACTAATATGGAACAAAAATGATCTACATATTCATCAATGCATACGTTGAAAAGAGATAATGTATTATTTTCACATCTTAAAGGGCATGCTTGTATTCGAAATTTGTAATAATTGATATGACAAAGACATTTTATTCTACTATGTGATGACCGTGTAATCCTTTGCTACCTCTTTTGAGCCTTAATTTTATTTTCTTTCATACCTCTCATATAAAATCAAAATACAATAAAAAAGAAATAAAGAGTCACAAATTCAAAAAAAGAAAGAAAGAAAAAATAGAAGTCAAAGAAAAAGAGTCAAGAAAAAAACGTGAAAAAAAAGGTTGAAAGAAAATCAATAACAACAAAAGAACAATCTTCCTGAACTACGTTCGACCTGATTCTTGCTTTGATAAGATACGTAGGCAGCCTCATTTTGAGGTTCAATCCAACCTAGATTTTGTTTTAAAAAGTCCTCATCACAAAAACTGGGGCAAAATAATAATAATAATGATAATAATAATAATAATAATAATAATAATAATAATAATAATAATAACAATAATAATTATTATTTTATTTTACTTTAGAAAAATAGAGTCGATTCAAATGTTGTAAGTCTTAACCCCCTATTACCGCAGTATCATTGAGCCTTCATGTCAATCTTTTAATTGTAACCCTGTCCAAAATCCACGTTACAATTCAAATAAATACTTTCTGATCAATTTTTAACAATGACAAGTCAAGCAAACTTTCAGTGTTGTTTATCGTATACGGAAAAATGTCATGCCCCTCACATAATAAATTAAAAATGAGGGAATCTTATCGATGAAAATCATCGAAAGCACTATAAGACATCATTTGTGTTGAAAGAAAGTGAAAAATGAGAGAGTATTATTGGTGAAAAACCTGGTGAGTGAGAGACATACCAAATGAGAGAGACTGTTGGGGAAAAATCTTTCGAGGCCGACAAGTCGAATGTGAGACATAAATCTAGTGCAAAAAATGGATTATAAAAGTCTAACTTTAAAAGACTGAAAGTTTGACAAAGATAAATTTTAGATGGATTGAACATATCAAGCCATTTAATCTCACATACATTCATGTTCATTAGAATTGACAACCACTCTTAAAGAGTCATTTTTTATTTTCATTTTCATTTTCTATCAAAAGGGTCAAATATTATTTTTTTTATCGCTCAACTCGCTTTGCATTCTTTTTCATTGAGTTAATCTTCATTAAAACAAGTAGGAAATAATTTTAAATTTGCTACCATCTCTTAAATTGCACAAAGCAAAGTTTGATCAGCACATCAAACGTGTCATGATTCAAGAAATAGTGGTATGCATAGTAACTTGCCAACAATTGACAAACTTTGATGAATACAAAATTCAATGATTGTTGGAGGGTGGAAACAATATGACAAATCTGAAGTTTGAAGTTCTGAACAACTAGATATGTTTTCAAGATTATCAAGGTGAGCTAAAATTCAAGAACAAAGTTTTAATTTTTTTTTCAGAATGATCAATCTCCATGATAGCCAGAATCAACTTCTTCAATGAATGTAGCAGCCTGACTTCCTGACATCAATTTGTATTCATCATCAAGAAGACATGCAGTCATTCAAGAACATTTTCAATTTGTCCTTTTGAAGAGTGTCAAAGGCTCACTCTAAGGGCAAGCTAAGCCTCAATTCAATATCAAGATACTCATCCGAAAAAATCAAGGTGGTATCTCAAATTCAAGACTCAAGTGAAGATTCAAGAGAAGTTGCATAGATAGGAGCTTGTACTTTTATTTTTCTTTTGGTTATTAGCTTTCATTTTTTATGTAAGGATAAGAGACACGACCTGGAGCCTTAATGAAACCTCACTTAACTTCCAACTCAACACCTCATCTTTTTGAACTACACGTGACATGATTCCCTTATAACCTATGATATGTAGGATGTCTGAAACCAAGACTTCACACAAATTTTGTCTTTCAAATAAAAGTCAGGTCAAAATTTGTCATTTTGTCAATTTCTTTGTCTGAAAACTCTTTTTGTTTCAAGTCAAAGAGGGGCAAACATTAGACACGTCATTTTTGACCGAACATAAAGTTTTACACTATTTTTTATTCCTTAAATGTTTCTTTTATGCCTAAGTTAGATTTTTAATTTTTTCTTCTTTTAGTGAGTTTATTTTTAAAGCTTTTAAAATAACAAAAAAGATATGTTTTATTTTTATTTTAGCTTAATAAATAAACTAGTATTTCTTATTTATAATTTATTATTAGCTACTCAATTTTGTTAGTTTAAAAAATAACTAAGTAATATTATATATTATATTATAATATATTTTATATTTATATTACATTATATTATATTATATTATATTATATTATATTATATTATATTATATTATATTATATTATATTATATTATATTATATTAATTCTTTTTTAAAAATAATAATTTACCCCACTACTCATTACCCCTAAACCCACTTCACCATCAACCCACAACCCTTTCTATATACATCCAAAACAATCTGAAACAACACACTCACAACCTACAAAACTACAACCAACACCACAAAAACACACACAGAGCCAGACGACGAGCAAGATCAAAAAAGAAGAAATACACACACATGGTAAAAGAAGCAAAAATCCCATAGCAACCCAAAAAAGAAAAACAACAACACTACATTTCACGAGTAGAAAAGAAAAAAAACTCCCATTTTATTTTATTTTATTTTTTCTTTAAAAAATCCACAAATACATTCACATCTTTTTCTTCCTTTTTAATTACTTTCATATAAATACAACACATATATCACATAAAATCTATAAAAAGATTTGTAGGTGTTTAATCGAGCTTCGATCAAGATTTTACGGTACTTATTCTCTTTATTTAAGATTAAACTTTATCTTGTATCTTTAATTTATTCATGCAATTTGATGTAACTATGTGATATCTTATAGTTTTGTTTGATTAATCATTTGATTGAAATGAATATTCGATCAAGTGTTATATCTTATTTAATAAGTGAAGATAACTTTAATTGGTGATTATTTTTATTTTTTATTTTTATTCCTTAGTTACTATCTTGATTTATATGTCAATAATTATAAAAGTAGAGATTATTAGGGTCAAGGAAATTATTGTCATTTTTTAATTAAAAAAATTTTTACAATTCATTATTTTATTGGATTAAAAAATGTATGCTTAACTTTGACATTAATTTAAGAGTAATAAAAATATTTTGTAAAATAAAAAATAAATAAAAAGGCATAGAAATGATGTCAGAATTCTATACTGTATCCCCAACATTTATTTATTTTACTTTGTTTGGATTTATTTATAAGGGACAATTTTTTTTTTAATAATTAGACGAAACTTTAGACACATTTAAAATATTTGTTTCAATGAAGAATGAGGTTGCACAGCTTTTTTTGAAACAATTAAGATAAACTCAAGGATGCGGTGATACACCTTGTCCAATTATAAGATTATAAAGTATGATACAAAGAAGACAATTATGTCTCTAAATATCAAGACCAAGAATGCGGTTACGTACATAGGTCGAGACAAAATAAAATTTCAACAATAAAATATATATGAGCAAATCTTGATCGGTAAAAATATATAAAAAAGATACTTAAAATAAGTATAAGTCAATAAAAGCGACAATGCTAGAACCACGGGACTCGAAGTATGTCTAGTTTTTTCTCCTAGATCAACAGAATTCCTTACCCAAATTTCTGATTCACAGAACAAATGAAGAGTCATTTTCTTTTGATTAGGGATTAAATAAAAAGGTGACTTGGAACACCAAGTGGGACTCTGAAATAATTAACATAATCCCTAATTCAAAACATCAATTAAATTGGAAAAACCCCATACGCTGATCGAAAAAGGGGTGTGACGCTGAACATTTATATCTACATCATAAAATGACGCAATGTCGAATGACCTCAATATATGGAATGTACAATATGAAAAATGAATGAATGAAATATTGACTAACCGAAATACTTATGCTGTAAGGGAACTGAAAGTAACCCAAGTTGAAGTAAAACATGTAAATGTAATGAAAACAAGAAAATTGTTACAGTTGAGTTAATACAATATACAAAGACTAAAATAATATACTTTACTTTTCTTGGGGGGTTTCCATAACCAGAAGTCATTATTAGGAGCCGCGTGATGATACAATATCTTGCCCACATTGCCAGAGCCATCGAATACTTTGTCAGGGTAAAGAAGGAGATGAACTTATGGATCCATCTTTAAGACCTTACCATAGGCTGTGTGAAAAGTCACCCGATATGGAGTTAGAGTTATCTAAACGCTTATCGAACTCGATGCTCAATACTACTCTTAGAAGATGCATTAATGCATTCTTCAATTTCTTCCGGAAACATATGATTAATCATATGCTTCTCACGTTCCGTGAATAGCCGCTAAATATTACTCTCAAAAGATGCATTAATGCTTATATAAATACATGTATTTAGTAAATACTCAAAAGTACTTCTTTGAAATCATACTAAACTTCCCTTTAACTAACTACTGTTAGTACAAAATTTTAATGATAAACAAATTAATTAAATCATTTCAGGGTTAACTGATTATCAAAAAGGAAAGAATCTTAAATGGGGATAGACGATCTTGCTGCTTAAATCAAGGAAGATTTCCAAACAGCAAATTGAAGAACAAAGTGAAGCCCATCAATCAAGGAAGTTAAAATACAAAATACACTAATCAAGGCTGATCATAAATTGAATACGATCAATCAAAGAAGCCTAAATATGCAAAAAATCAAAGCAGATGCCAAAATGGCTACATCTTAATCAAGGAAGGTGAAGATCATGAAGATCTCCAACGACTATTGAAGACTGAGGAATCACGGCTAACGGCTAGCATAAGATCACAAGTAAGTTGAGGCTAAATCAAAGGAAATGAAGATTAGCCTTAATATTTATTCTTGGAAAATAAGGATCTCTTGCCTTCTTTTCCAAGGATCAAATATTTTGGGTTGCCATCTCTTCACAAAATTGATTCAAGCCTAGACTCTATAAATATACTCCAACTACAAGCTGAAAAACTGCACAATCAAGTCTGAATCATCTCAACGCTCCCTACTCTACTTTTGATAAGCATTGTATTACTTAGTTCTACTATGTAAAAAAAAAAGGGAGAAGAGATAAATATTGTTGGTAAGGCGTTGTGTCAAAACAACAGAGTGAAAAGAAACTGAGTGTAAATTGTGAAGTGACACTCAACTTTGTACTCACATCAAAAGTTACCAAGGCTACAAGAGAACACCCTTGCAACCCAAGGGAACTGGACGTAAGATCCAATTTGGATCCCAACTAGTATAAAAATTCTTGTGTCAAGTTTAGTTAGCGCATATTTGATTCTATTCATACTTGTCTGCAACCTCTAGTCGACTGAGGTTCTTATCAAGTCAACTACCTACTAAAGAAAATAAAAAAATAGCAATTTACCCCCTATTGCTCTTTCAATTACAACTTCTTCCGAAAACTGATGATTCTTTCTATAAAACTAGTCATGCACTTACTATGGAAATAATACATTTGCATAGTGTTCCTTTAGAACACTTCTTAAATGATAACTTAAATAATTAAAACATACTTTGAGTCTGAAAGCAATTAATGCATGAAAGTAAAATTGCAAAAACTTTCAAACAATTCCTTGCTAATTAGGGTTCATGTTCTAAAATATGCTTGAACAATAATCACGACTTAGAAATATATGGAGAACTAAAATAACAATGATAAGAATCAGAAATCAATCAAAACGAAGTAAAGGCAGTTCAAATTCATGAAACGTGGGATAAAAACCCTACGTTTAATCTCACTAACTGAATTCTAGATGTAGGGCATGAGGAAGGACTTAGTCCATCACTATGACAGCCTTACATACATGAAAGGACAAGAGTTCTTCAAGAAATTTGATGGGGATGCTTAAAACCTTAGATTTGCTTCTTTATTTTTGTTCTAAGTCTTGGGAACGATTATGAGGATAATTTAGATGCATAATACTGATAAGGTACTTAATTGGGTCCCAAAACGTCAGGGATTAGGCTTAGAATTGATGGGAAAAAACCAAAATACTCCCTCTAAAAAAATTGACGAAGCCTTCTACGGTTTGTATATTCTTCTACGGGTCATAGAAGTCTAGATTTTTGGGTTTCTGAAGTTCTGGTTTATGGACCCTTTTACAGGACATAAACCCTTTACGAGCTGTAGAATGGTTCATAAAATAAGACTTGATTCTTTTGTTTTTACGGACAATCTACGGTCTGTATCCTTTCACTGGCTGTAGAGTGATCTGTAAAATAAGATTTCTCAGGCTTTTTCAAAATATTATTCAACGAGACCATCTAAAGTTCGTAGATCCTTTCATCGGCTGTGTCCGTAATATTCATACTTCTGGAGACTTTATCTTTTTTTAGCTTTTTCGGGTTTGATTTCAACTTAGCTAAATCCTAGTCACTTTAGTGGCCCTTGAAACGCTTTATCTTCTAAGGAGCTGCTTTAGAGGGCCTTGACATCAATGGCCTAGCAACTTTAGCGGCCAAGTGATCACGTTTGCGGTCCTCGCTGGTATTTTATGCTCTCATTTCTCATATTTTTTTTCAATTCTGAGATTTGGGAGAGCTCAATTTTCGGTAGGCAATTGTTGGTTGTTGTGAGAATTGGTTCGACATTTGTTTTGAGAAATTTTTTGGCTCATTGGTTGGACATTTGACGCGTAACTCTCCCTCCCTTTCACTCTGTTTTTAACTTCAATGGGGATGGTTGATGATATTTGTTCATGGCCTATTTTTGGATTGTTTGAAGCTTCACATTGTGCTCGTTTTCAGGGTACAAGATCCTTGAGATGAATGAGACCAATTGACAGAGTCAATTGCAGGATTCCTTGCGCGAGTATTGTAATGTCATTTTGGATTCATTTTTAGTCCCGTCTCCAATTATAGAAAAATTGAGTGTCAAAGCATCCATATTGATGTTGTAATCATTTATTTTTTAGCGTTTAGTGATCACCAGTGGTTCAAAAGGGTAAAACTCTAGTTTAGTGATTTTAGAGGGCGCTTGATCGGTTTTGCGGTAGGCTACAACTTATCTATTTTAGATTGAGCTTGTATTGGTATTTTATGTGAGGCCAAAAATACATATTTTTAATCATTAGTTGCGTCACATTTATTATTTATATCTATCCTTTTGAGCATAAATTTTATATATTGGGCTAAATAGTTTATTTTATTTATAGGAGTAAATTGATGTAAAGTTGAAGAAGTTTGAAGCTAAAATGAATTAATGATTGAAGGTTGAAGAAGAAAATCGAGAAGATAACTTAATGAATTAAATTAAAAATAATAATTTTTTTTAAAATATGAAGTGCAGCAACAAGTGAAATTCACTTTCAATACAAACACTGCTGCCACAACCAATGATGCCCTCGATCAGTTCACGCAAAAAAGAAGAGAATCAAATTCTGTTTGGTTTTGGATTCCTTATTTGCATTGAATTAAACTATTTTATTTAGGGTTTACTACATCTATAAATAGTCCATAGAAATAATTATTAGAAAAATCATTGATGAGTTCTCAAATTGGACTCATTTAGGGCTTTATTCAAATGTAAATAGTGTCCACAATTGCTCATTTTATCTCAATATCTGATGAAAACTTTTAAGTTTTAGGTATTTGGAGTTTTAGTGTAAACATGGACACTTAGGCGCAAAACGGGAATAAAAAGGATGAAAAAGAGCTGAAGTTGAAGCCTAAGCATCGCCAAGCAAGCTTGGCGATGCGCCGAAGGGCTGCATTTCGCCCTTGTTCCAACATGCGAAGCCCTGAAGGAAGTGGATTCAAAAGACGATGAAAAATAGCAGTCGGCGCTTCGCCGAATAGTTCCACGAAGCAGAGTTATTCTGCCCAATATTACATAACCATAGACGATGAAGGCAAAGCACAAACAACGATGAAATAGAAGAAGGGCAAATCTCCAAACTACTCGGCGATTTATGACTAAATTCGCGAACGGATTCCCCAGCACTAAATTTGAAAACTATAAATACTAGACTTAGTTATTATTTGTAGGAGTCTGAATTATTATCAATTTTAACTTTTAGAACTTAGATTTATTAGTTCTCTCTTAAGTTTGGAGAGGGTTTCGTGGGAGACTTGAAGAAATAAGTTCTTCTTCCTCAAATCGGAAGTGGGTCTTCTCCATTTTTCTTCCTTTGCTCATATAAGGTTTAATTTCTTATACTCATTTGATTTCTTTATCATTTTAGGTGTATTTGATTATTGCTTGATGTGTGGATTAATCCCCCATTCTTGGGGTGTGATTTAGCAAATATGTGTTGATATTATTATTGGGTCTTGCTTGCTGATAGGATTAGATGAATTTTAATGGTGATTTCACATAGTGGTTGTGGTTTAACTTAATAGGTTTGTAGTTGAAAATATAAAACCACCCATATATTTTCGTCTTGATCGAGAGAGAGGTCATGAAACCAAGACCACTAGATTAATATCCTAAGGAGTGGGGCGACATGAGGCTCAACCCGAGAGGGTGAGCCCTTGTCCCATATCAAAGCACTCTTCATAGAAAGAGTGTGGATAAGGCGTAGGCTGGTCTTCATTACACGAGTGAGTTTTTGAGAGAAACCCATTTGATATAGGTTAAGTTACCTGAGAGGAAATGTACTTTCATGTAAAGCATAACTTAGTAACCGTTATTTTGCAAATTTTTCTATCGAAAGCATGTATCCATTGATTTATGTCAACATATATTGCGGTCACACCCCAAGAACTTCCCCCCATACTTGATTTCCTTTTATTTTAACTGTTTTTACTACTAGTGACATAACCCCCAATATCAATATTTTATACTTCGGTGTTGCAAACTGAATTTACTTTGTTTTATTCGATAATTTCTTAAACTACTACTAACTAGAACAAAATTCTAGTTTAACTATCGTTCTCACTACCACTCCCTTGGGATACAATCCCAACCCTTAGTTGGGTTACTATAATTGCTTTGATTCGTAAACCTTTCATACAAAAAAAGAAAGGAAAAGAATAATGAAAGAAAAGAACGAAAAAGAAAATTTTTGGAATAAAAGTGCAAAACGAAATAGGGTTTCCAAGCAATCTATGAGGAAGAATAAAGAGATGGCTTAGAAGCACTTGACTAAGGATCAAGGAAGGAAGATATGGGATAGCTTGAGGAAATAACATCTCATTGAGGAAGAAGTCACTGAGCCTAAATGATCATACCTCTGCACTCAACTCCATTACAAGCCTTAGAAAGACCTTTTAATCTTGAGTAAGCCGAACCGAAGATCAATGAAAAAATAAGGGCAAACCTATGGATGAAAACATGCATTGTGTTCCTCTTTGTGAGTGTGAGCATTCCATCTAATTCCTGATCTTAATTTGATTATTCTTTGTGTGTGAGTATCGAATCATGCTTTGTGTGAGGGTATTTAGATACTTTTGTTGAGCTTGAACTTGTATAAGTAGGAAGTATTGCGAGCACGAGAATCTTTGGTAATGGTGTGTCACAACTTGAATATTTGAGGAACAATTGAGCTATGTATGAATAATTTGGGTCTTGTTGTGTATGTTCATGATTGAGACTTGTGTAGCACTATTTGAGACATCCTATTTGGACTGCTGAACTTGAGTTTTACTTGAGAACAAGCCAAAATTTAAGTTGGGGGTGTTGATGAGTCCTCAAATTGGACTCATTTAGGGCTTTTATTTTAATGTAAATAGTGTCCTCAATTGCTCATTTTATCTCAATATCAATTGCAAACTCTTAAGTTTTAGGTATTTGGAGTTTTTGTGTAAACATGGACATTTAGGCACAAAACGGAAATAAAAAGGATGAAAAAGAACTGAAGTTGAAGCTTAATAATTGCCAAGCATACTTGGCGATAGAGATGCATTTCTCCCTTGTTCCAATATGCGAAGCCTTAAAAGAAGTGGATTCAAAAGGCGACGAAAAGGAGCAGTCGGTGCTTTGGCGAACAATTTCGTGAAGCAGATTTAATCCGCCCAATCTTACAAAACGCATAGACGATGAAGGCAAAGAACAAATGGCGATGAACTAGAAAAATGGCAAATCGCCGAAGTACTCGGCGATTCACAACTAAATTCGCCGAATGGATTCGCTAGCACTAAATCTGAAAACTATATATACTAACCTTAGTTGTAACGACCTGCTTAGTCGTTTTGAGCAGCAGATTTTATTTCTGGAAAAACTGTCTGAGACGACGTATCCAACGACGGACCGTCATGGGCACGACGGACCGTCGAGGGTGTCTCATTCCAAACACTTGGAATTCTTATATTTGAGTGCTGAAATCGACTCTCTGAACTCTGTGACGGACCTGCAGGACGGACCGTCACAGACACGACGGACCGTTGTGAGGTTCCGTTTCAAAACACTTCAACTCTTGAGAATTGGGTACTGGGAGAAATTCTCTGTCCGTCGTGACGGAAGTGCAGGACGGACCGTCGTAGGCACGACGGACCGTCTCAGACTCATCAAGGAAATTGAGTCTCTGAAGGTTGTGACGAACCTGCAGGACGGACCATCGCAGGCACGACGGGCCGTCACAGGTTGCGTAATCCCAGTCTGGGTCGGATTTCTGGGTAAGTTTTAAAGGGGCGTTTTGGACTATTCCTGCTATAATTATGAATTTCGTGGGTTAATATTAATAACTCAAATTCTTGGGGGTGTAAAGGAGATAAACTTGAGTTACTTAGTGGGTTAATTCCTCATCTTTTATACCTAATTATATGCTAATTAGGGAAAAGAAAGAGGGTTTTGGAAGAAGAAAAATAGAGAGAACAAGGAGAGAAAGAAACGATAGATAGAGAGAGACAAACAAAGAGGAAACAAAAAGCTTTGAGAGATTGCTTGCTTGATCAAGAATCCTTGGTGAAGGTAGGTTATGGTTTTGATACTATTCGTAGTAAACTCTTAATAGCGAATGATATGTATTGGTAGTATTGTAAACCCTTCTATATGCTTAATTGTATGCTTGCATGAATGTGATTATGTGATTTGTGATAAAATAAGCATAATGAAGCTTTTTGAATCCAAAATCTTGAAGAAACGCTAATTCACCTTGTTATTGATGATGCCTTGGTATAAGAGAAGGCTTGATGAATTGATAGAATGATGTTAGTGGATCGGAGTGTCACGAACCGACACGTAGAATTAGGGGATCGGAGTGTCACGTACCGACACATAGTATTAGGGGATCGGGTGTCACGAACCGACACGTAGAATTAGGGGATCGGAGTGTCACGTACCGACACAAGAGGAAGAAAGATAAGGAATCTTGAAAGATGTTAATATACTCAATGTAATGAACCTAATTCCCAAATGAGTGTGGTATTGAGGCTTGAGTCCTCATGGATGAACTTGGTAGTACTTATTGATGATTATAGTACTTGTTGCTACATGTTGAGTATTGTAGTTGATTTATGATATGAACTGATATATACTGTTTTCTATTTTGAGTTGGCCGATGATACCTACTCAGTACTTGTGTTTTGTACTGACCCCCTACTTGTTGTTTCTTTCTTTGTTATTTGGGGAATGCAGCAAACGTACCGTCGTCTTCAACTCAACAGCAATTCTAGCCAGTCTTCACTACACCGGATTTCAGGGTGAGCTAATGCTTCTAGCTTGGACTGGATCTTCTCTTCAAGTCTTGATGCCTTGAACTTCCGGCATGGACTAGCCTTTTATTTATTTTAGCTTCTTAGATACTTTTAGATTAGTAACTTGAGGATAGATGTTCTTGTGATGATGACTTCCAGATTTTGGGGATAATGAGTTATAAATTTTAGAAGTTATTTAATTGATTTCGTTAATGAGTTTTAAGTCTTCCGCTTTGTATTTT
>JABWTJ010000032.1:2277065-2279565 GCA_016801875.1 Solanum sitiens | reverse complement strand
GCCCCAGAAAGGTTGCAATAAGAGAGAGAACGCCTCTAAAGAAAAAAGGTGACATAATAGGTCAGAATTTGTTCTCTCGCTCCTTGCTAGAGGAGCGGCATATCGGAAAAAAAAGCCCTTCCTCGGATTCGAACTGATGACTTTCTTAGCCTATTTCTAAAGGGAGAACTAATCAACTTGCATGTGTTAAGCATACAACTGAAGTAGCATGATTAGACCTTCTTATCACTTTTTCGACTAGTTATAAACTTCAACCCCCCTTCTCTTACTTAGATGGAGAAATAAGTAAGCAAGAATTTCTATCCTGTCTTTCTTTTCTTAAAAAAATGGCGAATTACACCGAATTTTGCCTTCAACAAAGCTTTTCTGTTCCGAAATCGAGAAAGATTACTCTGAAAAGTAAGCCCTTTCTTATTATACGATATCTTTGCCATGGATGATAGAATTCCTCCTGGAAGCGAAGGCAGGAGCAAAGCCTATTGATTCACCAGTTTGCTAACCTACTTGTTGGCTACCCACAATCTGTAACCAGAATAGGGCTCTAGACTTAAAACCACCCGCTTTTAGAAGTCTGGAAGGCGGCGCCTAAACTAGTCGGACTTGCTTGAATCGATAGGTTTACCGGGCTTCTCAGTCTATTCAATTGATTTTGTTGCAGACTCTTCCCCACGCCTATTTCTTCCCCCGGCCCTGTAGTGGAGCTTGCCCCCCGCCCTAGGCCTATTGAGATCTTTCCCTGTGCGGGTAAATTTGGGCTCAGGAGGGGAATACCCGATTCATCGGAACTTCAACGAGAAGAGGTAGGCTCGGGTTCCTTGTATAGGTATAAGAAAGCCAGTAGAGCTAAATAGAGGTAGACTGTACTTCTATGCGTACTGAGTTGAGGTCCTCCACGCAGGGATAAACTATCTTTGCCATACTTCCTTGAAAGGTGAGACTTCCACGAAAGAAAGCACGGATAAGAATAATCTTAGTATATAAGGACTGAGGAGCGGAAAGCCACTTGCCTGTAAGGAAAGGGGTTTAGCGAGAAAATTAGCTCACACCTATCTTTGATGAAAGAAGCCGCAAGTTTAGGTAGAAAGAATAGCCAGTGTCAGAGAGATAACTTCTGTTGAACTCTTCCTTTACATGAAGGGAATGAATGCCTTAATGGAATGGAATCCGGGATCCAAGTAGATTAGGTTAAGGCAAGTATGAGTTCAACCCCTTTCTCATCGGGCCAGGATCGATAGCCGTTCGACCTGAGAAAAGTGCGGTCAGATTCAGAATCCCCAATGTCTTGGTCTTTACCTTCGCTTCGAGGGACAAGCACCGCATCTAGGTAAGCGGCATCTAATTGAATTGATTCACCGGATCTTCCATCTACGAAAATGGAAGAGATGTCTGTTAAGGTCGGCTTCATAAAAGCAAGAAAGGAAGCAAGTTTGGCGAACATAGAGATGGAAAGAGATGGATTTTGCCCAGCTGTTGTCAGATGAACTCCCATTCATTCTTTAATGGAATAGGGGATGGGAAGAGCTGCGGCTATCAGGAATGGGCGATAGCCTATGACTAAAAGAGCCGACTATCTATGAATGACCCAGATCGGAATGCCAATCGACGAGATGAGCCTACGAAAGATTTCAAGTTTAGACTGTGATGACTGGCATCCTCACTTAAGCAACGAAATTGAGTTGATGGAGTAGCCAGTGCCCTTGAGTTATTATCTTTGGTATTGCCTTCTTTCATCGTTAAAGGCGCCGCAAGGCACTCGACTAAAAGGAGTGGATGTTAGGCACGCAGGGAAAACTCTGACTATGCGTTGGAACTAGCCCTGGGCATGGATTCTTCTTTGATTGAAGGAACGGGACAGAAGAGAACCAGAACTATATCCTTCACACATTCAGTCTGATCTTATCTGCGCTATTGCCCGATCATAGCTGTACTGTATTAGATTAGTTATCCGTCTCCCCTGCCTTGTTAGAACAGTCTGGTCTGTAACAACACAACCTGAAAGGAAGCCATTCCAAATAGGAAGTTTCCCTGGCTTGAAATTCACTCGCTTATCCTGAATGAGCTACTGAGTTGGAGTACAGGAAAGAAGCACCACTTCTTTATTGTCTTGAAACTCTGCTCTGAACCCGAGTCGTAGAACTCAGACATGATAGATTTCTCATCTCACGTTAATCAATTCAATGATCGGCTTCTTTCTTTTTCTCAATATGATTCTTCAAAGATGCTAAAATTGACTATCTCATGGAAGGGAGTGGGATGTGAGAGAAAGTCTTACGATCCAACTATCTCTTGTACCCCCTAATTGGCGCTGAGGAGTCTTCATCTTGGCATCCATCGCCACTCCCCATGATGGTAAGAATGGGGTCAACCCGGTGGCGTATCAACATCTTGAGCGAGTGAGAGCCTTGATCCAAGGTCGGGTGCTGTCGCAATCCGAAGAAGTAGCTTCAATCGAAGGTTGCGCCACTGCCAATAAAGACATTGCTCTACGACTCCTTAGAGG